>JAOEHY010008745.1:0-11449 GCA_025447955.1 Psilopsiagon aurifrons
CAGTGCTCAAGGCCAGGTTGGACACAGGGGCTTGGAGCACCCTGCTCTATGGAAGGTGTCCCTGCCCATGGCAGAGGGTTGGAACTGGATGAGCTTTAAGGTCCCTTCCAACCCAAAGCAGGCTGTGGATCTGATTCCCAGCCTTTCCCCATCAGCTGCTCTGGAGAAAGCCAACCTGAAGAGCTTGGTGGTCCCTGGAGAGCTCCACAGCCTCTGGTGCCGCAATGGCCCGAGGTGTGTGATTATCTCCGATAACCCGGAGTGCTGTGTAGCTTAAAGAACAACTTGACTTTCACATTTCAGACTAACTCTGGGGTAGTTTCTAAGCAACCTGTTTCCATGGCAAAGAATCCTGGGGTTAAACCAAGTTTGTTTTCTGGTGTTGCTTTTTTTTTTAAACTTAAATACAATTTTATTGGCTTTTGCCTTGTGCAGGTGGCTCTCGGTGTACTTGAGCCCAGCACGAGACTGATGGCTGTCAATCAGTAGGCAGTGATCTACACAATCAAACCAAAGGAGGTATGCTGCTTGACCAACTTCCAGATCTAAAAAGGTCCACAAATAGCCCTATTTGTTCCTGTTGTGCTAAACCACTCATTCT
The DNA here is from genome assembly GCA_025447955.1 of Psilopsiagon aurifrons. Classification (NCBI taxonomy): domain Eukaryota; kingdom Metazoa; phylum Chordata; class Aves; order Psittaciformes; family Psittacidae; genus Psilopsiagon; species Psilopsiagon aurifrons. Next base: position 602 of record JAOEHY010008745.1, read on the forward strand.
ACCAGCACAAAGCAGAGCGTGGCTATTTTACCTTTTCCCAAGCTCCAAGCAAAGCCAGGGCACAGTGGATGGGCTGGCAAAGGACAAGTCCGGCTGCTGCATCTCTGCTGAACATTAAACTAGATTCAGTGAACCACAGGCTTCAGTAGGCACTGGGGAAATTATTTCTGGAGAAAACCAGGAGAAAGCCCCCATTCCTACCCAGGCAGTCGATGGAAGGGTCAAATGGCGAAACTGCCAAAGCTCTGAGGGTGCATTAGGAATGGAGTGTACGTTTCCAAACAGCCTGCAAAATGCAGAACTCCAAAGCTGGCACAGGCCAATGACAACTCCTTAGACCCTTGCCCTTCAGATTCTTTTTCCCTGGAGTGAAAAGCTTGTCAGGAATGATACAACTTAATGGACTGATAAGAAGCTCAGATTTGCACATGGTGACTTTGTTTGCACCACGTCCCCCCACCCTGTTCTAGTGCTTGGGCCCCACAATGCCCCCTTAGCTGCTCAGGGGTTCTGGTCACTGTACCTGCAGTGCACTGGCTTACCCTTAATGGAAGAGCAGACACAAGCAGTGCTCCCCAGCTTCCCAGGCTCTCCTGCAGCAGGTTTGGGTTGGGGTTTTTTTAGTGTGTTTTAGGTTGTTTTGCTGCATTTTGGTTTTCTCAGGCTTTGGATTAACACTCCTCTCCTGGAACACTCCCAGCAGTCATCTTACAACAAAGCCCAGAGTCCCATTTTCTCCTCCTCAGCCATGCTGGAGTACTTTTTCCTTTTTTCCCCCAGTGTCTCTTTTTGCCTGGTGAGGATCGCATGAAGCTGCAGTTACAAAATTCACTTACTCCCACTGGTTCACCTAATAAAACTACAGGGTTCCATAAATGGGATTAAGCAGCCTCCTTGGGGCATGATAACATCCCTGGATGACAGCCAGAACTCCCTTGGTTTTTTCTCTTGTGGTTCCAGCACCTTGGCTAAAATTCCTGCTCAGCCCTTCGCATACCTGCAGGCTCCTCATCCGCTCGGCGCAGGGAGTTATTGGAGCTATGACTGACTTTGGAAGACCTGACCTTGTTCTTGGCAGGTCACAACTCAGGAGTTGAATAAGAATCCAAAAAGCTGAGCAAAGGCCACTTAGTATAAATCAATATGGCAAGCTGGTTCCAAACATCTTTTTACCTTGTGTGATTTCTGCAGTGATAAAGCTGAGTTATGTGACGTATGTTGGCATTCAGGCTGTGGCTAAGATTAGTTCTGGCCCATCTGTTTTTAGAAGCATTTAAAATGCAGAATTCTTCATGTATCAGGTGATAAGTGCCCTTGCCTAGATGGAAAGGGCCTTACATGTGACAGCAAGTGTCAATTTGCAGGATTGCTTTCAGGCACATGGAGAGCAAGGAAAAGGACTGGCGCTTACAGGAATGTGGTGCTTGAGCCGCTGGAGAAAGGAAATTGAGGAATGGCTGAGAAGTGATTCTTATCTGGCTGAAGCCTTGTATCATGTATTATAGTTAGAAGTGATTGTGCTATGCTTAACTCTGATCCCTCCAGGCTCCAAGACCAGGGATCAGACAGGACTAAACTAAAACAAATAGGAATGAAAACTACAGGTACTGCTATAGCCATGGTTAGTATCATGCCAGATACAAGGCATGCCTCAGTGCATCTATGTGTCTGGTCAACACAGCCACACAGGAGAGAGCTGTTCACAAAGGCCTTTCTTTGTTCAGTGAAATGTGCAGTGCATCAGAAGCAGGGGGGAGCGGTGTAACATGTGGCATTTTGCTTAAAATAGAGCAAAAATAACATACAGGAGAAAAATGTTGCTGGCCCCAAACTTTACTGCCTTTTTCCTCCAACAGCCATGAACATCCTTCGCAGTACAGCTTCTAATGACCTCACCACATCACAGGGCTCAGGCAGTATTTCCCCCCAGCCCTACTGGGGTGGGAAACTGCACAGCTTTTCAGACTGTTTTGTTAATGATTTAAAAGCTTAAGGTTCCAAATATCTGGATGGATCCTGGTGCTCTGCTTTCCTTCCAGCATTGCTTACACAGATGAAGGCTTTATTGTGCTAAGGGTATGCAAGCCTACAGCGACGAGCCTCTCAGCAGAACAAACGCTGCCGAAGCCTGCTGCGATGCAATGAAAGCCACGAAGGTAAAAATAAACCTGCTCTCCCCAGTGCAGGAATACAAACAAAGGCACAGCTACAGCTTCTGAGCACGTTCCTTCTGAGCTGCTGCCCAGCCACACAAAGCCCGGCACCCCATGCACCTCGGAGGCCGGCACTTGGGGAAGGGAATGGCAGCTCTTACGTTTGCCCTCTGAAGTCTCCACATCCGCTGAACTTGCTCCCTGCTGGCTCGCTCTCCATAGGCAAGGCTGCCCACACAGAGAGCGGGGGCTTCTACCCTGTCCTTCAGCAGGGACAGAGAGGCACAGCTCATCCATTCATGTTCTGTATCTGGGCTCGTTTTGTCTGCTGAAATCTCTGGCCCTGTGTCCAGGTGACAACATATGACAACAGCTATTTCTTATCCTGACAGCAGGAACATGCTGAGCAGGATCTTGTACACCAAACAGCAAAGTATGTCTGTCAGCACTTCATAGAGCTGATGTGTGTTCACCTAAACTGTCTGTGCTCTTCTAACCTCTCCCAGAGCAAGACTGGTGCCAAGACTGACAGCTTCCCAAACAACTCTCATCCACCTGGCAGAGCCCCGGTTGACATCTTCACAGGAGCCCAGGGAAAATGGAAAGATAACAGAAGTAAATCTCCAGCCTCCAGAAAGTATTATGTGATAAAATGCATGGGAATGTCTGGCACATCCTCTTGCATAGCTGCCTTCTCCTCTGCAGTTTCATGCCACCAGTGGGCTTAGAGCAACAAGTATGCCCACACAGGAGGCAGTTAGAAAGCAGCAAGTAGCTCATCTTCTCCCTCTGTCCCCAAATGCCCTGTAAAGAAATCTGAAAGCTGAGGCTCGTGGCCATGCTACCTTCTAGCTCATTTTGGGTAGTAGATGGTACTTAACCAGAGAAAGGGGTTAACTTCCATGAGACCCTGTTGTGCAGGACTCCAACGTGCCAGAGGGAGGAGTGGGAAAAGTGCCAAGGGAAAGGGGTGACCCTGCGGCTTCTGTCCCTCATTATTTGTACACCTGATAAAAAGCAATTTATGAGACACTACCTCTGGGCAGCTTCTTGCAGTTTCCTGGGTTGCTTGGCGCTGAGGTAAATCAGGCAGGCATCAGACACTTTATTCAGGTCACTCTCACCTGCAGAAATGGAACAGAGAAGAAGGGTAGGAGGTAACTCACTGCAGCCTGACAGCCATCCACTCTAAATTGGCAGCAAGAGGCTTCTGAGCCTTTGAACTGTCTGACCCAGAGCTCTTCTGACCTCGCCTCTTAAGCATCTTGCTGCCAAGCTAGGAAAGCAATCAAGGGCATTGAGAGAGGAAAAGATCAACTGCCCAGCAAACCTTCTCCCTCATCAAAGTCAGCTCCAGGAATTTAACCTAGAAGAATTTCAGAGGGTTTCATTCCATAGAAGAATGCAATGTGCTGCATTTAAAGGGTCACCCGGAGAGATGCCCCAAAATGGAGCCAGTCAGGTTAGCCAGAAGTAGTCTTAGCTGGGCTCTAGTTCTTCAGTTAACTGAGAACAAAGCATGGCCCAACAGGCCTGGCTGCAGCAATCCAGGAGCTCCACTCTGTACCCACTTCTCATGCACAAGTGAGATGAACAGTTGGATTCTGCAAGGCACTGGGCATCTTCTCTGCCATTTGTCTCTTGGGAAGTCAAGAGCAACCAGACCCTCTTCACAGAGCTCTTAAAAAGGACACATGAAGGACCTGAATGGGTTGAGCCTGGAGAAATCAGGAAATCAATCCCATAGAGGAGCAGAGGGCTAGAGAGCAACTGCAGGCTTGGTCAGTGGAGCTGAAAGGAGAAGGAAGCCTGGCAGAGATCTCACACAGCCTGTGCCTCCCTGGTACTCACCCATGTCCAGCTTCTCGCACAGAGAGCCCAGTCCCTGCAGCACGGCCAACTGCAGCTTGAAGGCGAGCGTGTGGCTGTACACAGGCCCAGCTCTAGCACTTGCTGGGGCCTGGCTGAGGAGGGAGCTGGTCAGCTTAGGCAGGACATCTCTGGAGAATCTCGGCCTCAGGAAGTCCCCACACTTCTGAGCCAGGGTACACAGCACCTAGCGAGGAAGCACCAGTTACTGGAGGGCAAGTGCACAGAGGTCTGAGAAGAGTCCAGCACTCCAGACCAGCATGGGGACATGGCACTCCTTGCCCTGGGTAGTTTTATTGCAGCTGAGGGCAATGTGACTACACCTGACATGGTTTTCCATAGGGAGCAGGTGAATGCTTAATTGAGGGGCTGAGTGACCTGCACCCTGCTTCTGTTTCACTTGACCACCTCCTGGGACTGTCCTTCTCACACCAGCACAGTAAAGGTAGGAGTAGCTCGTCAAGTCTCACTCAGAATTGCTGGAGGAGCCTCTGATGGAAGATGCCATTAAGACATAAATCCCCTTTGTAGTGGAAACAGCCCATCTCTACGAGCATGACAGTGAGCAGAAAGGCTGACTGGCTACAGCTCAGGCACCCCAGCACCATGGCTGTGTGCCCAGGAGAGAAACCAAACTGGCGTAGAGAATGGCCTTAAATACATGTGAAAAGGAAGGAGGGAGCTATGGGCCTGACCCGTGGGCGCAACCCATGTGGCCAGAACCCTGTTCCCTCTTGGAACTTCACTAAGCTCAGAGTCTTAGCATGCAGGACAGATGCTGGTCATGCTGTGCTTGGCTTACACCAACATTACACCTCCTGCCTGCGATTTAGGAAAGGAAGACGTCCTGTGGGACTCCTCATACAAAACCCAAGCACAGTGCTAATTGCAATGATCCAACTTTTTGAGAGTTAATTAGTTTTTGTGCAGTGATCTCTCCCTCCTTTCAGGACAGGCAGTGTGAGGTGTGGCTACGCTCAAACACTAGCGTATGGCTTCTTGAATTTGGGGAATCAAAACTCTTCCTTTTATTCACACCGAAGGATTCCAAATGCATCTCATTCTGCACAGCACAGGAAACCCTGGGGCTGGCAACCTCTGGAAAGATGCTTTATTGTCCCACTGGTGACTCAAGAAGAGAATGCAGTCATTTGACACGGTCAGGAGCTCTTTAATAATGTAATTATGAGGTTAACTCTTGGCTTAACCTCTCCTTTCCCAATACCTCAAGTGTGAAAAAAATCCTTTCTTTTCAGTCTTAACACTTCCAAAGGGGGTGCTGGGGCTGGCTCCAGAAAGGGCAAGTTGCACTATACAGTGCCTCTGACAGCTGCTCAGGCTGTAAAAGGACCATTTTCCTCTTCCCTGCAATACCTACTACTATTGCTCTTCCCCCAGGAACAGTGTCAAGGTTCTATCTGTGGGCAAGCTGCAGTGGGAGTGGTACAAGCCTTCCCACTGCAGGGTGGTGACCTTGTGTGCCCAGTCACAGTTAACATCACTCCACAGGCTCAGGGCTTCTCTCACAGGCAGAGCAATGCCTGAGCACTTGGCTTCCAAGCATCAGCTTGAAGGCTCTTGGCAGAGACTTGCTGCTGTACCTTGAAGGCTCTGAGCACTGCCAGAGGGTCATCGCTGATCAGGCGGGTGACGAGAGCTGGCCAGACACGGTGAGCCATGGGAAGCAGATGGTTTCTGTGAGGATGCAGCACAGTTACACAGAGCTCCAGCACGTCCAGAACCTGGGCAGGAGGAGCAGACAACAGACCTTGAGCACTGCAGCTCCAGGCATCCAGGTGGATCCCCAGCGACATGCCAGGAGAAAAGATGGTTTAATACAAAAGGGTACAGCTTTGCCTAAGCATGAGCTGGGATAACTGAGCAGGGCACAGAGCCCAGGCCTGGTAGGAAAGGGACAGGTAGCACAGTGACATAACCTGCACTGGGCTATGAGGATGGGCTGATCCTGCAGGCTGAGCTGTGCGCCAGGACTCTGCTCCTGGGGAATAGGAGCAGGATAACCTGGCAGGGCTGGGGCCCTGGAGGCAGGAATCTGGGTTATGCCTCACTGCTGCATGTTCTGTCTCGCTTTGCTGTTCAAAACGAGGCCACCTTCAAAGGATTTTCATAATTAAAAGCCCCTCACTGCACGCTTTTAGCCCTGCTTATCATCCCCCCGCACCTTCCGAACTGATCCTGCCCGTGCACTGCAGGCTGAGGAAGGGGGACGGGAGAAAGATGCTTTTGCTTCCTCCACCAAGGCTGAGGCATAAGACTTGGGCATCACGAGCATCAAGGGCAGGTGCTAACATGAAGCCGCCCTGGCTCCCATTCCTAAACCAGACAGCTCCAGGAAAACTGTCCCCCTTTCCCCTGGCAGACTCGGGGAGTCTGTCCTGAATGAGCCTATCGCAGCACTGACCTCTCGAGGGCAGGAAGCCCCACACGCATTGTGCATGTGCTGACAAGCACCAGCCCCTTCTCGGCCAGCACCCATTCCCTTGGCGCTGGTGCTCACCCACCTTGAGCCGCACGTGGAGGCTCCCGTCAGACAGCAAGTGGATGCACCTCCCCAGCACGTCTTTGGCCAGCTGAGCGTGGCTGGGCAGAGGAGCTGCTTCTTCTGTCTCACAGTTGCTTGGCTCTGGCTTAGCAAGGGGGGGAACGTCATCTGGAAGGCAAAACCAGAACTGAGGCCATGAAAATACCTTGGAAACTCCGGAAGATCACAACAGCCACCCACAACTGCTCCGCGGGTTCCCAAGTGAGGCCTGTGGCATTTTTAAACACATCTAGATACAGGCAAGTCCATGCTTGAGTTCTGTGAGCTAGGTGTCAGGTTCAGCTGAGTGTGGGACTCTCCTCACCATGGACTTGTTTGCCATTGATTTTTATGAGAAGTGAAAAGCCTGCGTATTTAAAGCTGAAGTATTTAAAGGTCAGGGTGGCAGCACAGCCCCGTAAAGACTAAAAATTCCCTATATTTGTGTCTGCAAGGCCTGTCAAGGACAAATGAGAAGGGAATGGTGCCATCATTAGCCAGAGAAAATGGTACAGGGATTCCCACGGGAGGGTGAGGAAAATGCAGCAGGATCCTGGGCAGAGGAGACTCTGGATCCTGAACCCAAATGACCTGTTTGTTATGAGGTAAGGAAAAGCCATAGTGTGCTTGTGTATTAGAGCCACGCAAGCCTTGATCTGCAACCACTGCACTCCCCCTGCACAGAGCACAGAAAGAGCACCCAGCGGCACTGTGTGTGAGCCAAAGGCAGCTCAAAGCAGACCCGAGACAGCCAGGAGGGTGCTAAACCTTCAGCCTGGGCCTGGGTTACCTGCGTGACAAAAGGACACCCCAGAGGTCCCTGTCTTTCTCCAAGTCTAACGCACTCTTTGCCCTCCGGGCACAGCACTGACCTGCCTCCTCATCCCCTGAGTCGGGGACATCGCCCTCTGCGATCTGCTTCTGTCTGATGTAGTTCAGGAAGAACTGCTCCATGTCTTGTGCTGTCACCACCTGCGGCCCCAGGGATGAGGTTCTGCTCTGGCACTCGGTGCTCTGCTGCTGCTGTTCCTCACTGCAGGATGAGCCAAACCACTGCACTGCAAGAGAGGAGCTGAGATGTCACTGAGCAATTGCGATCCCTCCTGCAAGCCAGTAAGGCACCGCAGGTTCCTGGGCACAAACAGGACTCTGCAGCCCCTTGGGACTGAACTACAGAACCAGGTACCTGCTGTCACATCACCATGACCTTCCTGATGGGATGAGAATGCTAAAACCCTGCTACAAAAATGAATACGCTCCATGTGCTTCTGCAGAACACTTATGGGAGCAGTAAACTCATCCTTTTTCAGCTACTAAAGGCCATGTTTCTTCAGGCCAGACACAAACCAGTTGTGGAGAGGGGAAGCTACTGGCCACCTTTGCTTGAAAGCTGGCCCAGCAAGCAAAGCCAAGCTGCCAGCACCTCAGCTACTTGAAACCTCCCATGGCAAATCAAAAGGCCAAAGACAAGCTCCCTTAGACTGAATTACACAAAGTAAAGGTTGTTTAGGTACCTAAAGCTGTCATTAGCGAGTGCAGGACCCCGAGGAAGGTGGAAGCCTGGCTGTTGTAACACTGATCTAGCGCTGACAGGACATCTTGGATGACGTCCTCGACCAGTGGCAGCAAGCTGGCATCTGAATGCCTCAGCATAGTGTCCAGCACCCGCGAGGCGCGTGGCTGCTGCGCCAGCTGGCGCAAGCCCAGGGAGATCCCGTTCACCAGATAGTCAGAGTTGTCATTAATCAGACGCTGCACAGAGCCATAGCCACAGGCCTCGCTCATGTCTGCCAGCGTCCCCAGCGCCGTCTCTCTGATGAGCAGGGTCTTGTCACCAGCCTTCTCCAGCACTGGGTACAGCGCCGTCAGCAGGAGCAGCCGGAACTCCTTCCCGAGGACAGCAGCAAAGCAGCCAACCCCTTCCAGCTGGATGCACATCTGCCAGATGTTGCTGTTCATGGTGCGGGTCGTTGCGTGCAGCTCTGGGGCTGGAAGGAGAATGGTGCTGCACATCGCCCCTGGGCGGGCAGGGAGTCCTGCGTGGTGCACAGGGTGCTGCTCATGGCCGACTTCTTCTGTATCAATGCTCGTGGTCAAATACCAATTTGCCTGGTCTGTGTACTCATCTAGAATGCATGTTATGGACCCTTTGAGATTGTCCATGTTTGGTGACACTTCCCTTTCCTGGAGAACATCCACTCCCACTCCAGCAGCTCCTGCAATCAGCTCATTGAGGACCATGGCCGCCTGCTTTCGGTACACGGCAGATTCGCTGTACAGCCCCATGAAATGGTCCACGAGCAAATAGAGGTTCCCGTAGTAGCCAAGAACACGACACACTTGCTGAAGGAGCTGGAAAACCTTCTCCTCTGTGAAGAAGCGGAAGTATTTCCTCTGGCACCTGCCTTTCTGCACTCCAGGCTGCAGGGAGCCCTCGCAGCCCCAGCGTCTATCCTCCACGATCTTCACATCAGTCACGTCCAGCTCCAGAACCTGCATCAGTGCCTTGGACAGGCGCCGGAGGTGGGATGTGGAGTTGAGGACGACATTAATCTTGGGGCCCAGCAGCTTCAGGTAGCCGAGCAGCAAGCCCAGAGTGGAAACCTTGCCTGTGTCATCCTGAGAGCTCATCAGGCGAGGAAGCGCTGTGGCAAGGGAGTGGAGGTTCTCAGAGAGGACATCAGCCAGAGCCCTGCTCTGTGCTATGATCCTCCGCTCTGCAATGGCCTGCAGAACCTCGTTACATCTGCTCCGGACTTCGCTGCTTTCATCGTTAACCAGCCCCACTAAGGCCTTCAAGAGGTGAGTGAAGGAGCTCGCCAGCGAATGGCTGCAGTTCCTCAGTAAGTGATGGACCAGTTCCACCAGCTCCAGTCTCACTTTCCAGTGGGGGTGAACTGAGGAGAACTCAACCATTTTACACAGGAGGAAAGACAGTTTTTCAGCTGTACTTTTGCTCCAGTCAGGTCCTCTATGGATTATTAGTTCTGATACTCTGCTTTGCTTCTCTGGCAGCTTTTCTTTGCTCTTTGGGACTCTGGCTAGCTGTGCATCGGCCATCACCAGGCCAACAATCAGATAAAAGACTCTGATGGCAGCAACGGTGGGTTTGTGCCCTTGTTTGATGTCTCCGGTAACAACCCGAGACAGGGAAATAGAAATCCCAGGCAGAAAAGAAGCAAACAAATCCCCACATCGCTGCGCCTCATCATCGCCAAGGGGTTGGTGCTCCTGGCAGTCGCACTGCAGGACCACGGCCTGCAAGCAGTTCAACGCGGAGACCTTGAGCTGCTTTGCTCTCTCTCGCTCCGCCAGGCCCAGAAGCACGGACACAGCACAGCCGAGGAGCGGCAGCGCGCACGGTTGGTACAGGCCCAGGATCACATCGCCCGAGGCCGAGTGCAGCAGCGTGCGGAGCGCCTCGGTCACCGCCAGCTTCACGTCCTCGGCCGGCGCGGCGGGGCCGCTGCCGAGGCAGGCGCAGAGCTCCGAGAGCAGCTCCTGCAGCAGCTCCGGGGTGAGCAGCAGTCGGTGCGCACGGCCCTGCCCCGCGGGCCCGGGGAAGGTCACTCTGCCGTAGTAGGCGAGGCCCTGCTCCTGCTCCTGCTTGGCCTGCGGGGCACAGCAGCGCTGGGGGCCGGCGGCGCCGGGGGGGGGCCTCACCTGCCCCCCGCAGCCCGGACCCCGCCACGGGGCCGCGGCCCGGAGCTCACCTTGAGGAAGGCCGGGGACGGGAAGAGGCCGAAGCTGCTCTGGGCGCTGGCCCCCGGCTGCTGCTGCACCACCTCCCGCAGGGTGTCAGCCTGGGGGCCACAGCGGGGTCAGCCCTGGGCTCACCCACCCGGCTCCTGCTGCACGCAGGATGCCCGCCCCATAGAGACCCTCATCTGCCCCATAGAGACCCTCATCTGCCCCATAGAGATCCTCACCCGCCCCATAGAGACCCTCACCCGCCCCACAGAGACCCTCATCTGCCCCATAGAGACCCTCACCTGCCCCATAGAGACCCTCATCTGCCCCATAGAGACCCTCACCCGCCTCATAGAGACCCTCATCTGCCCCACAGAGACCCTCACCCGCCCCACAGAGAACCTCACCTGCCCCATAGAGACCCTCACCCGCCCCATAGAGACCCTCATCTGCCCCATAGAGATCCTCCCCCGCCCCATAGAGACCCTCACCTGACCCCCAGAGCCCTTCATGTGCCCCACAGAGCTCCTTGGCCACCTCAGAGGCCCTCGCTTGCCTCCTAGAGCCCCTTGCCACTCCACAGGGCCACTTGCC
>JAOEHY010008746.1:0-11842 GCA_025447955.1 Psilopsiagon aurifrons
CCCCCGAGGCTGTCAACATGGAGATCAGAGCATTATGGCAAGGAATGTGATGCTGAAGGAGATTTCTTTGTGCCTCCAATGCAGTCCTTCCTGTTCTCACAAGCTATCAGCTGTCAGGCCACCCCTCTTTTCTTCAGTCTAGAGGAAAGGAGACAGGCAAATTAGGCAGCTAGTTTCTTTAAATTTCTTCATAGTATGGTACATAAAGAATTATCCAGAAAAGAGTGATGTGAAATAGATAAAATATAACATATATAGATATATATAAAATAGATAATATATTTGATCTCTTGCAAAAGAGCAGTTTGTGCATCTCTTTCTTTTCTGAGCAGTGTAGGTATAGAAACATGACTATTGTGGCCACAAAAACATGCCAGGAAGGAGACTGTAGTGAAAGTCAGGTTTTAAAAAGACAAGTTTTTTCTGTGCTTCTATATATTATTTCTTTTTCACAGCAACTCTTCAAATAAAACTGTGAAAATTATTTGATTCTGTAGCTGTAGTAGCATCTATGTTCCTTTGTTTACCCATCAACAAAACAAATGCATCAGGCTAAGGGTAGTCAGTTTGATTCTGCATAGCTGTGTAGGGGTGAAAAACGTTTTGTTCTGTACATTGCTCTTGACTGATTGAGTTTAGGTATATGATGTCAACATTTCATTTAAACATTTCGTCGCTCTAAAAGGCATGCTCGGTATTTATTAAAGTTAAAGCATGATTATTTACAGGAGTTGATTTTGGCCAGTAATTGCATGCTTGTATAATAAGATCATTGTGGCCTAATTACTGAGTTTTTTTGTGTACTGGCAATGAAAAGATCATAAAACATACTCAAGATTAATATAATGTGACTTTTTAGAAAAAATACATGTTGTGGTACCAGAAATAAATGTTTTAATGGTGGAGTTACTCTTAATAAATATGATAGTGTAGATGCATTTAAAAAATGTGTTGCAGTCTGTAGTCAGGAAAAATTACCATTGCTGTTAATTATTTTTTTTGGTGAAACAGAACATTAAGTGAACAAGATAGTCTCAGAGAGAAAGGAGGAACTTGCTTTGTAACAACTGATCTGTAGGCTTTGCTGGAATCATTAAAAGTGTGGAAAACTTTTTAATATTTTTATATCTAATTTTATAATGAAAAATAAATGATTTAACATAATTTTCTTAAAAACCCTACTTACATCAGCGTATCTTTCTCCAATATGCCTACAAGTAATACCAATCTATTATCCTTAGGCAGTTAGTTTGATCCTGCAGAACACTGCAAAGAAAAGCAACATGTATAGTCATTTCTGCACTTCAGTGTTTCATGTGATTGATTTGGTTTGGGTGCACATTACCATAGTTACGTTTCATCCACCAACTCTTCAGACACTGTTGTTTATTTTTTGTCATTTTGTCATTTTTTGTATGTAGCAAGACTTTCTGGGAATTATGAACGAATATGTGCTAATTAAGACAATAAAATAGTTTAAAGATACACACATGCTAATAGGATTTGAACTAAGGGGTAGCTTGAGGCTACTACTATAACTAACAAGCCACTTAAAAATTATTAGCATCAGGCCCAGTGGACCACTAGCAAAGTACAGCTGCCTTTTTAGGACAGTACCAGAGCTGACGGCCTGGTATTGTACTAAAGTACAGTACCTGTGCTGAGGTAATTTTTCTTATTCCTGCAAAGGCCAGCATAGGAGTTACTAGCCTTATGTAATGCCTAGGGTGATATATACAATATTTATTTATACATAATATTTATTTATTTATCAAATTAAGTATATCACACATGTTCTTGCATTATTTGCATCAAATGGTTAAATGTTATATTAATTTTCAGTGGTCTCGTTTTTAGACTAAGATTGATATATAAAAGAACATAGAGTATATTACTCACTTTATTGATCAAACAGGATCAAGGACTCTGCTTTGGTCAGCCCTAAAGTCCAAAAACCCCCATGGGTTTCATTTAAGAAGACTACTTTTGAACAGCAAAAGAAGTTTACATTAGGTGACAGCTATTTTAAATCTCCTGTGATAACCATGTTGAAGAAAAGAATATTGTAAAGGCATATTCTCTTTAACAGTCTGCCTTTTTCCCCCAGACCCTACAGTACACACTCCTTGGTCCATTCACAGAGATAACATGGTGCCAGCCAAACAATCTCAGCTCTGTTATCTGTCTTCTTTTCTAAAACCATCGCCAGCACATTTCCCAGCTCTGTAGAAATCCCAGTTATAGATAGTTCGTTTCAAAGTATGTTATGGATGAAGCCCATTTCTCCCAAAGATATGAGAGAACAAAATGAGAGGGCTTCTGCTCCTGTTTTAAATTAGTGAAGTTGTGGAAATACTTAAGATGGTGCCTGAAAACCTTGCATAGAGGAAACTGGATTAGCTGAAAACTCAGGAAGAAGCAGATAACTGAAACTGCTGTTACTGCTTTCTTTTTGTTAGATAGCTTCCAGAAATCATGATTGCTGTGCTCAGAAGGTAAATTTTTCTGAAAAACAAAGAAAACTCATTACATGTTGAAAGATGTGAAGTGGTGCATAATACTGAATATTAACAGCAGGTTTAGACTTTGACCAGCAATGCCCTCTCACTTAAATGATTCTGAATGCATTTTGCCATCTCTTTGTAATGCTTTGCAGATTGTTGTTCTCATTTGTAAGCTGACAATGTGACTATGTCATTGGAAGAAAGATGGAAGCAGCATTTTTGATAGTTGTGCCAAGATGCTTGCATCACACTGCACCTAAGAAGAGCAATGGACAGCTAGTTTTTGAGGTGCAGTTTGATTTTGGGAGGTTTATGATTTTAAGCCAGTAGGTTCTGTACTTCAGTCTTTTTGTGTATTGGAAAATACCTTGAAAGAGAACTGGCATTACTGTAGTGTCGTGGTTTAAGCCTCTCAGCCACGCAATTTGCTCACTCACTCCCCCCTCTTTCTTCCCCCCAGCTCCCAGAGGGATGGGAAAGAGAATCGAAAGAGTTCAACTCCCACAGGTTGAGATAAGAACAGTTTAGTAACTAAGGTATAACACAAACCACTGCTGCTACCACCAATAATAATGATAGCAAGAGAAATACAAAGGAAGAGAATGCAACAGCTCACACGTATACCCAGCCTGACCAAGCAACGAACCCCCACACCCTTCCGGGTCTCTGCCCTCCGTTTCTGCATCCTGGGCATGACGTGCTGTGGTATGGAATACCCCTTTGGGTAGTATGGGTCAGGTGTCCTGTCTCTGCTTCCTCCCGGCTTCCCCTCCTCCCTGGCAGAGCATGAGACTCTGAAAGTCCTTGGCCACGCCAAAACGTTCAAGCAGTAACTGAAAACACTGGTGTTATCAGCACTGTTCCCAGGCCGAAAGTCAAAGACACAGCACTGCACCAGCTACCGAGAAGGAGAAAAATGGCTGCTACTGCTGAAGCCATGATATGTAGCCACAGACATAATAATTTAATTTAGTGACATCAACTGATTTTAATGCAAGTTAGCAATTTTACTCTTAAAGAATATGAGATGTGCTAAGCAATTTCTGCCTACTGAAAAATTGTGTTGTGTTTCAGAATGGCATCTTCAGCAAGGGAAGGTGGGTGATGCTAAGCATTCAAAACCTTTACCTACACTCTACAGGCTGCTTTTAGTCTGGTAGCTTTTAGGAGCTTCAGTTTTGGATAAAGACATCCTTTTATAAGATTATTTACAAATACAGAGTTACGAAAGAGATGTTCATTCATGACAGAGCTAACAGTGTAATTATTTTATGTGAAGCAATGTTCTGGAGTGGTAGCAATGGTTTATGAGACAACATAAATATTTTCCTCTTGTCAGCTGTTAGGCTTTCAGACAATAGCACATTCATTTCTATAATGTATCTCCTGTCCCAGAATAGAAATTAATTAATCTTTCCTTGTTAAACTGAACATGGAGAAGTATGTAAGTAATACAAATATGTTAGACACAGTGACAAAGTTATGTATTTTTATTTGGCTTATCTGCCTCTTTCTTTTGAAAAAGTCTAAGCTAACATCTATCCCATTTTATAGTAGAGATTTGTGCTTGAATAAACAGTGGTGCAGTTTATTAGAATAAAAGAATTTGTGTTCAACAGAAATGGAAAACATGCACACATATCATTGCAATACATAGACGTATTTATGGATGTGCTAAACTTCAGTTTTGTTTTAGCTGAAAAAAACATTTAGAGTGCATATTCCATTCATGCAGTTGACACTGAAACCTGCCTTTCATGTCAAGCAGTTAGAGTTTCAAGTCATTAAACACAGGGGCATGGCCAGAAGCCATCTTGCACTCAGGTCTGATGAGGCTGGTCTTCCATTTAGAACGTGAATGGCTTTCACTTTAGGTAATCTTGGTCAAATGGTTAATTTATATGTAATTTTTTGGAAAGGTAATTCAGTTTTCTTGTCATTTTAATTATTATGAGACCTAAAGCTATTTAGAACTGTCTTTTATACATAAAAAGAGCAGGAAGATTAGTTCTTCAGAGAGAGAAGAAATAGCCAGGTGATAAAAACGGGAAGACAGTGGAAAATGCATTTCAGTAATCCATGCCAAGCATTTGATTTTAAAACAACCCAACTGAATTGTGTTCGATTCCCACCGGCATAATTGTGGGAGGCTAAGAAGAAACTCTCTCTTGAATAGAGAAGAAACTGCAAGGCACACAAGGGAGAAAAAGGAGAGAGAGGAAGAAGAGAGGTAGCTCAGGGTTTCTTAAGCTTTGACCTTTGTCCCTCCACAGACAGTAATTCCCTAGCATCATTTTGACATGTCCGTAGTAAGCAGAATCTGCATCTGAAAAATCCCTTAGCTATGATCACTGCATTATCTGGGGAAAACAGGCAAGCTACAAGGCGCTGAAAAGCTTCAGTGCAGTGAGATGATCAAAAAACAGGACAACATAAAGGAGCAAGTAAAAGTAATGACAACACAATCTGTGGTGGCAGTGTGAGATCTCTTAAGTAATCATAATTCCCAGGTATATATAGTCACCTAAAGAGGCTAAGACCCGAATTTCTGGGAATTGCAGGAGAGCAAATATCTTCTTTTGTAAAGTTAAGAATAGTAGTGCCTAGGAAGTTTAAAAGAGGGCTGAAGTATGAACAATAAACAAAATCTCAGAAAATTCTTGCTGAACAGACTGGTGATGGATAATTAGGGTGTCCACATTCATCTTAGTAATTCATTACTTCAACTAAGTGAAGAAGTGTTAGAATCTTTGGTTTTCAGATTGGAAAAGTTAGAAAAGCTAAGTGACATGTCTATAGATAGAAATCAAAATGGAAGTTAATTCACCGTTTGCCTTTCCCTTAGATTGTGTCTTGTCTCTCCAGGTACCATTTACCGTTTCATTAGATTAAGGCTAGGAAAAACAGGAAAAAACATAAGATAACACAATTAATGGGGTAATTCTAGGCTGTCAGAAGCACCTGACTGTCCTGGGAAAGCCGCCGTTACCAATGGTGGTGTGTAAGAGCTAGCAGCCCAACCAATCATGAAGTACATATAGGATGTACATGACAAAGTAAATTTCCCATTATTTTTTTGCACTAACAGAGAAAAAAAATCAATAGAAGCATGAAAATCTCTTATCCACTATAAATAGAATGATGGTTGTTAAATGTGAGAAACTAAGAACAATTAACAATTTCGCGTATCTTGATCCCTGAAATGGTAGCTCAGAAGATACCTCTTGTCTGCAGAATTGCTTCAGCAGAGCTTTGTGCACTTTGTCGGCAGCTGCTGTTCTACCAATGTACAGTCACAGACTGCAGAAGGCAGCAGCAAAATTTTTTTTCTGGATCTTGTGAGGAGTTCTTTCTCTCTGAACAAGTTGTATGTAATCTCATCATGTGACGCCATGTTCCATTTATCTGGCTCTAATAGTAGTTTCAAATTCTACTTCATACCATCAAAGGGAAGGAAGTAAAGGAAAGGATGAATGACAGATTACATCAGAAGTACTCAGAATTTCTTCTTATGGAAGTCCCAACTGTGGGCAAAAAATGACTGAAAAGGGTTTGAGGGTTTTTTTCAAGTTAAGGTGTGTGTAATTAGATGATAGGTTTTATGAACTCATGGAAACTTTGGAAAAACAGGTAAGATTTTCGTCACATATATTCTCTTAACATTGCTTTCAAAAATTAAAAGCTATGTTTCTTGGCTCTTCTAAAGACTTAGATCTAGGAGAGACCAAGGCAGGAATGTTGTATATTAATTATATTATTTAATCAACATAGTGGTGAATGTCTGTTGATCTTACTGGGGCCAAAAGAAATCCATGGTTTCATTCATTTTAAATGGTAAGCAGCAAAGTAGAAAGAATTATTTAACATTATATCTTTGTGCAATAGAATGAATCAAAGTTTGCAGTGATTTAAGTTGGTAGTGAGGGGATTTTTGATGGTCCAATCTCTGTTAATGAGAAAAGAATGTAGCAAAAATTCCAGCTTCGCTCCTGCCAACATTCAAAAGCCTGATCTGAACAGAGTGTGTTGCACTTTAGTAGACATCATGAATTGGCTGGAAGATTATGGTGAAGAGTTAAGAAACTGGGAAGCAGACTCACCAATGAAAGAAAAATAGAGTTACAGCAATGGATCATATAGTATCATTCACCCCAGTACAGGCTTGAATTCTAAAATTAAAACTACAAAACAGACAAATAAAGCCCAAACATCACCATTTAAGTTTGAATGGCAACTGCCTAAAGAACCTTCATCTTCATTCAGTTAATTCCCATCAATGACAGTTTTGCTAGCAGAAGTAGTGCAAAATCACCATTTCCCCAAAATGAAGAAAAAAATTATTGTTTCAATTTTTTCGGAAAACTAAAAATAGTTCTTCTTTTGCATAAGAAAATTTATAATTATGTAGCTATGTATAAAAAGCCATTTTTATGTAATCAACCACACATTTTATAAGACACCTTTCCATTTAAAACTGTACTGATCTTTTTTCAGTAAAAGAAAAATGGCTGTTTAAATGTGCCTGTTTTCTCCCTTTTCAAGATAGAAAGGAAAAAGAAAACTAATGTTGTAGAGAGTTGGTCCATCAAAGCATTACTTCTTAAAACAAAATTCAGAATTCTCTTTGTTCTGTTTCAATAAAATGGGATAAGGAGGCAGGTTTTATAAAGTCTTACATTTAGGGGGCGAAAAACAAGCTGCAAAGAAACTTATTTTCCCTACAAAGGAATGTTTGGACGAAGTTCAAATTTAGACTGAAAGAAATAATATATCTCACAAGGAAATTAATCAATTCAAGAACAGAAAAAAATATTTAAACAGAGAAGCAAAAAATGTTTAATCACACAGGCAATCTAGATAAATTATAAAACTTGATTTCTCTAGATATTCATTTAATGAGCATAAGCGTTCTCTTAGCTGGCAAACTGAAGAGGTGATATAATTTTGCAAGAAGATCTCTAACTACCACATCAGTATCTGAGTTGAAATGTTAACTTCAATTAAGCAAATGGGAGTTTTACCATTGATTCAGTAAACCATTTTTTTATTATAGTCTAGTCTAATTTCCATGCCATCTGTTACACCGCTGTATGCCATCTATCCTGATAGAGGAAAGGGAAAAAGGGGGGAGGGATGGGGAGAAAGAAAAAATTGTAGACATTTTGTCCTTGAGAAGACCCGCTAGCTTCATGGGAACTTTCTACCAAACATTCACGTATAACTTATTTTAAAACTTCTGTGTCATTGAAAAGCTTGGCAGTCTCGTGGCACTGATATTTTTATCAGTTTTTAAAAAGAGCCAATAAATAACTTCTGTACCAATGTGGATTCTCATCCACATGACTATGAAAGGTAAATGCTGCATGTGTATTCTTTATGGGAGAGTGTTCAAAGAGAAAGTTTTGGCAGAGTTAGTGAAATGTACATGTATGTGCATTGCCAGACAGCTATAAATACCAGATCCATAGAGTGCACAGGACTGGAGGACAAAGGCACAAAGAGTAGATAATTTATTGCAGAGAGAGCTGTAAAGTACTTTTAAAAATGAGAAAAGATTTGTTAGCATTCAGCAGATGTGAAATTAATGAGACGAATTCTACCAAAGAGAGTAGCCAAGGCACAGTGGAATGAGAAATTTTATAAATAAACCCAGTGGAAAATGTTTTTTTGTTGTATAAAAATGTTCCCTTGGATTTAAATTATTTGGAATTATATATTAATGAAAGCAAAATACTTCAGTGGTGCTGAAATTTTCAGATGGAGAGTACTTAAAGGTGAAAGTAGTGTTTTTGTAGAAATTTATGAAAGGCCAAACTACTTTGTGTTCTCCATCAAAAAATGAGAATTGTCAGCACTTTTAAGGAAAACAGAAATACCTAGTCTGTATCTGAGAAATGCCTACAACCACTGGCTGGGGGGGATATATGTCCATTGTATGAGAAGAGCCTCAGAGAAGGGCATCTCCACATCATACTGAATCTAGGGATGGCAGGGAAGAAAAACTGAGAAACATTTCCTAAAGTGCAACTTTTAAAACAATTTATAAATGTAGCTGTCTAAATGCAGGTGTCAAGTTTTTCATGGTTGCACAGTCTCTTTTTTACACCTGAGGAGAGGTACCTCTGGTTGATGAATCAGTGCACTTAATTTTTCACTCATCTTAAGCTGTGATGCTCTGTTTTTTGAACATATCATTCCTGGTTTAGAGGCAGTCCGAAAAAAAAAAAAAGAAATCTAAAACCCCAGCTTTCAGATGGTAAGGATCAGGTGATACAATACCCTCCAGTCTCACTGCATGCACATGTACACACACTTTTGTGAAAGATCACAAGCATTTTGGGGGGTTTGTGAAGAGCAAAGGTTGCTCCATATGGAGCATGGAGAATTGCTCAGTAGATGGATCTACAAGTCAGTCTTGTCTGGTTTCTCTTTTCTCTTATTTTGGGTGTCTCTCAGGATAACCTTCTAAAGTTAATGTTCTGTAACTTAGTGATCTGGTATAAGACATTACACACAATACTATATTGCAGTGTTCAAACTGATTTTAAAATAAGAAAATACTGTGCTTATTAATTAAGCAAATTCAATTCCATTTTCCATTCAATAGGCAAGAAATGCACTATCACTTTCTGCTATTGTTTCAGGAATTGTCTTTGAGCAGAAATAGTCTTTTAGAGACAATTCACAAAAATTGTTTCTGGAAACTTAATTATTAATTAAAAAATGTAACAAGTGTGTATCTTGCTTTGCAATATGTTCTCACATCTGCAGTTGCACAAACAAAACTGCATTTCCCAAATTGCCATTCTATCTAGCACATTAAACCAAGGTTTTCATTGTTCCTGGGAGAGTATTTTTAAATGAGCTGGCAAGTCAGTGCTAGAAGTAACCCATTTCTGTGGGTTATACATAAAAGACAAACTTGAATTTTCTGCACCTCAAGTTTGATGAATCCATCTGTTGATCTCCAGATAAATACTCATTCACACTCTTTAAAACGTGTTTAATTTCATGCATGCAACTAAGCACACTGACCTTTAGTGCAAATGCTTACGTGTTTTTAAGGTTCTGGAATTTACTATAGAATTACAAGATAAAGCTCCATTAAGTGTAATGTTTATACACATTGGAGTAGCACTTGGAAGGCACACCAAAGACAGCTGGACCATTGTGCAAAACTTTTTATAGACATCTAATAGGAGGCTGGCCTTCCTATCAAGTGCTCATATCCAAAACAGACCAGGGAGTTGAAATGTTGAGAACTGAGACATGGGAATGTGAAGTGAATTGCTCCAGAGTATGAATCTAGTCTGAGATTCAGTGCCAAACATACCAGGTTTCTCAAAGTGAGGTAAATGTTTGAGAGAAATAAACATTTGAGGGGATAATGTTTGTGATTAATTTTTTTTTTTCACCAGAAAGATCTTAATTTAGTCTCTTTTTGTTCACCTCCATCATTAATACTGTATTAAATTGCATATCAATAGACTGAATTTAGATAATGTAAAGATGTGATATTATTTCTGGTTATAACGCTTTAGGTATGTCACATGTCAAAGTGTGATGCATGTCTCTTGACTGCAGAGGAAGATAATTGTTTTGCTTGAAGAAATCTGTGATCAAAAGCCAAAGTTGGATGATGATTTAGAAGGTACAGGGTCTATAAATAGAAAATAAATAGGGTTGTGCTGGATGCTTGTTTCATTGGACACAAAAAAAGTCTAACCATATAATATGTAAGAAAATACTTGTTCCCTTTTCCCCCTTTTTTTGATAGCAATATTTAGAAATATCCTTCTGTATTCAAGACAATTCTTAAGATAGTAGTAAACTGGTCCTAATACATCTATAATGTTCTTCATCTACAGACTTTATGTAATACTGTTTTCTCCCTTATAATCCTGTCATCTTATATCAGTGATTTGATTTGTGAAGATATCTAATCAAGTTGATCTCAGTGCTGGGATTTTTTTTTAGTGCAACAGCATAATTAGTATAAAATCAGCAGTCTCAAACACAACCCAGAGGAAAAGCGTATTTGTATCAAATTTGTACTGGATTTGGGTGCAAGATAGTTGAAAAAATACCTGTGGATGAATTTACATCACTTGTCTTGTAATTCTAGAACCTCAAATGGCCTTGTATCCTCTTCAAGGGGGTGGAGGCCAGTAGTGTGATCAGGAGGAGGTGGATCAAGGAGCACAGAGGAGAAAAGGAGTGTTAGGCTGTTCTTGCAAAATGAATAGAAACATGTTTTAGTATTTTAACAGCAAACTCTTATCTCGGAGCTCTTTTAGAAATACTGCTTAATCTCATCTCCAATGCTGGAGCTTTCACACATATAAGTTGATAAATTGTTTGACCTTGGGAGGAAGGTCCTTACTTAGGTTAAAATGATTCTCCCTTCTGTGCTTCATCTCACTTTTAGAGCTTGAATCTCCAAATGGCTAGGCTGTTCTTTGGGTTCATTTTTTAGGTCCTTTAGATTTGTTTCTTAGGTTTTAGAAGGTCTTTAGGTTGAGAAAATTTGCACAGTACTTTTAAATCAGTGCTGGGAAATGCAGGTGCACAGCAGCTGAACAAAATTCAAGCCTGTGGAGAGCCCACACCAGAGCAGGCTTCTGACAGGATCTGTGACCCATGGAGGTGTGCTCATGCAGGAGCAGGTTTTCTGGCAGTAACTGTGGCCCATGGGGGACCTACACTGGAGCAGCCTTTTTCCAAAGGACTGTACCCTAGAGAGATTACCTGTGTTGTGCCAGTTCTTGAAGATCTGTAACACATGGGAAGAACCCTTGTTGGAGCAGTTTTTGAAGGACTGTATGCCATGGGGGGACCCCACACTAGATTAGGGGAACAGGATAAGGAGAAAGGAATGTCAGAGAAAATTTGTTACTGGACTGACCACAATCTGCACTCCCCATCCTGATCTCCAAAGCTTAAAAGGAAATGAAGAGAGAGCAATGAGAGAGTCCTCATATCTGGAAAACTTCCATAATGCAAACTGCTCTGAATCTCTCAGTTTTGGTGCTGCTACAATTTGTGAGTTTGTGGCCTGTCAGTGTATCTGTAACAGTCAGATGTGCCAGGGCTTCCCATGTAGGAGCCTAAAACTCATGGAAAAACTTTTTTAAATGCTTGTTCCAGAGCTTGAAAGTTCCAGTCCTGGAAGACTCAGAGGCTGCGAGTCGTGGCTCTGGGGCAAGATCTATCGTGTTGCCTCTGTTAGACAGTGGGTCTTCCAGATTCCTACCTGTATAGTTGTCATGGTTTAGGCCGTAAATCAGCCACGCAGTTTGCTACATGGAGAATCGAAAGAATGCAACTCCCACAGGTTG
>JAOEHY010008748.1:0-16941 GCA_025447955.1 Psilopsiagon aurifrons
AGCAGAGTAGAGGGGCAGGATCACCTCCCTCGACCTGCTGGTCACACTCCTTTTGATGCAGCCCAGGATACAGTTGGAAATATCATGGTTAACATATCATAGATATGGAAATTTTCCTTGCTTTCAGGTTTTATAACCAGAAACATTATGGGTTTTGACTTTGGTATACTACTAACATGCGTTGCTGTTATTCCTGGCTGTACTGATTTCCTGATTCTCTCCTCTCCTATTAGCTCCCCATTCAGTATGAAAAGAAACACACCTAGAAATTACTCTTTTATTTTATGAGGACAATTACCAATGAGACTAAATAATGTACAATTTGCTTCATTTCAGTGATTTTGTTTATTTTCAAATTTATGGTGAAGTTAGTTTGATTATACAATTACTCTTTTGTACAATTCCGATTACATTTAGCAAAATAATCTGATTACTAGATGAGCACAAGAGACACAAAATGCATTAACACATTAATTATTCCCTGTTTCACTTTATATTACACTAGCTTTACTGAGCCTTCAGTTTGTCATCATGTGCAGGTTGCATATTTATTTGGCACATTAAAAGATGGAGGGATTTCCTCAGTAGGTACAATCTCCTTTCTAATGATATCTATATCAGCCATAGCTTCTACAGCTTTCTCTTCTGCTCACAGCCAGATACAGGCAACAGATGCATAGGGATTAGGTCTGTTCCACAGATGCATTTTATGATATAATCATTGACACGAAAAATTAACTCCCCTCCCTCTTTTCTTTTTTTCCCCAGTCTCAATGTGTCATGTAAAGACTTCATTTTACATCAAGAGAAAGGAGAAAGACACAGAAACCTTTAAGAAACAATTATCTATGATATCTAAAAAATGCAACTAAGTACCTCATGGGTGATGCAGTGCCATAAATAAATTCCATGTCCCACTACTAACTGCTACTATCCTAAGGCATCTCTTGCCTCTATTATTACCAATCATAAAACTCACATATGTGTACACAGAATTCTATAGCGATAATGATAATCTTTTAAGAACTGCATTGTAATCTTAAATGCTTTATATTTACTATTAGCTGAATTTAAGAACAGTCATAATTTGGCTCATAATTACCAAATGACTCATGTACACTTTCTCACAGCGTTAAAGAAATAACTACATTTGCAGAAAACCCTGAAAGTGTAATACAAGAATTCTGTGACCAGTAATGGAAGCCCTCTCCAGAATATGGACACTGTCAGTATATTTTTTCCCTCCACACTCCATCATCTAACTGGAAGCATGTCCCTCCTTGTATCATTTCAAAATCCACCAATGCTGCTGGAAGCACCCCCAAGAATGTCAGCAACTGGGGAAGCTGTTTTCATGGTGCTTCCTAGATGTTTATTCATTAGCAACTACACAGACAAACACGTTATTTAAAATACAACCACTATAAAGTATAAAATATTTAGAGCAATCACTGATATGAACCTTTAAATCTAGGGCATGCAAAATGTTCCTGCCACAGCTGGCATAATACTTTCTCCTGTCCTTCCTAAATTACTTTATAAACCCGAAGATTAATGCGCAGTCTAACATTTTTCAGTAGTGCCATTAGATTCGCAAGCCATGTAGAAATACTGTGTTTTAAGGACAATGTTCCATCTAACTACATTTTTTGTGAGCATACACAATTCCCAGCTTTAAAACATTAGAGCAGAGCGCAGATTTATCCATTTTACAGATAACACCATATATTTTTATGGAGACATTTGTAAAGCTCCTAAGCATCTAATAAGACAGAAGTCGGCGCAGAATATTTTGTAATAAAATACCTATTAGTAAAAACTGTATCAGAGGGAAAAACCACATACAGAGGAAAAAGGAACTAGGGCATTCTGTTTGACAGCTAAGGAAGAAACAGAGGTTATGTCCTCTATGGCTGAGATTTAGAGCAGTTTCACTAAGTGGCTGTTCTGCTCCAATTCCCCAGATAGAATTTAGACCTACAGCAAGAAGTCTTCATTCCTATTCTATTCTAGAAGGAAGTCATGGTTCAGACTCTTAAGTAACCAATAGAGAAAAAAAAAAAAAAAAACTAGTCAGTGGGGAACTATGAAGCTTAAATATTATGTTACACTTAAATTGAGATAAACCTTACAGTAACTACAGGGTTCACTATATTCTCCCAAACTAAAATGAGTCATAAATTGCTAAATATGTAGAGATGTAACTCCCGCCCTACTATTTCAAACAGAAAAATATTACTGAAATTTTAGAGAGGCTGAAACATGCCTATGGCAACACATCTCACTTGCAGGTAACACAGGACCAGAATCATCCAGGAATACAAGTAACTTTGATTTTTGTCCCATTTGAAGTATTTAATACAGTTATAATATTACATGCACTACCCCACACTGTGGAACTCTAGGAAAAACATATTCTTATCTGCTTCTTTCACAAAGTTTACACTTACGTAATCTTTCTGACTGCATAGTAAAATCTAACCATTCCTATCATTCAGAGTGGTCTGCTACTCAGGAAGAAATTCAGTCATATAATCTGCGAGCCAGATTCGTTCCCCTAGTTTAGGAAAGCTTCTGCCAGCAGAACCATTGCCCTGGACTGCAGATCCAGGAAGGCAGCCATGGGGAAAACACACTGGCACCAAGCAGCCTCAGCCCTCCTGTCCTTTTAAGAGCCCATCTGGGGTCTGCACAAACTGAAAAGCAAGTCATGCTGTCCAGGAGGACACTGTCAGCTACCCTGGCCAGCATGTCCAAGCCACAGATTAACTCTGCCTCCTCCATAATACAGCGCCTTCAGTGAAGAATAGAAAGACCATCTGTTCTCTCCTTGTAGCTGATCTCCCCTGCAGTAAGGGCAGCAGGCTCTGCTATGCCAACAGACTACAAATTAAACAGACTAACAAACTACATGGGACCAGCTATGGTATGGATTAAGTAATGTGGAATATGCATTTTAGTGACTCACTCTGGTAGCAGATTTGTAAGCAGAATAAATAAACACAGTTTAGGCTTAAGAACATGCAACATCCTAGGCCAGCAAAACCACTTTAAGAAATGGTTAACTTGAAGGAATACGAGTACCCAGTCATGCTAAATGTGAATTTAAACTTCTTGCAAAGTACAAGAGGTACCCTATTTCTACAAAATAACCTTCCACACACCTTCTGAAACTGTATAAATCCAAACATCTGTCATTTACCATTCATCACTGAAAAAATAACAATCTAATATACATTTTTTTAAATATTGAGATAAGACACATAAAAAGAGTGAACACATACCATGAATTTAAAGATTATAATCCACTGAAGATTATTCTGACAGATTGGCGGAGGAACTAAAAATGTCCCAATACATGGCCAGTACTATTCAGTCTTTTCCCCTGCATCTGGTCCCTGCAGAATTGATTTCTTTTTATTTTTTTATTTTTTACGTAGCAATTACACAGAGCCTTACACAGAAAGTACCACTGCAAAATTAAAACTACAGCAGTAGGAGGAAGGTGTAACATTGATAATAGTTTCAGTTTCTGATCAACCATTTAGTATTAAACAAATCTGTACGTCAGCTAGACTTCAGCAGCTAGGGTTTTTTTAACC
The DNA here is from genome assembly GCA_025447955.1 of Psilopsiagon aurifrons. Classification (NCBI taxonomy): domain Eukaryota; kingdom Metazoa; phylum Chordata; class Aves; order Psittaciformes; family Psittacidae; genus Psilopsiagon; species Psilopsiagon aurifrons. The sequence continues at coordinate 3,603 of JAOEHY010008748.1, forward strand.
ACTAGGAATAGAAACTTAAAATAGCTATCAATAATTCAAGCAACTTATTCTAAAGCAACTGTGCATACTAATACCCAACATTTATTCCCTTCCCCAGAGGAAACAAAATCCTAGCCTCCACTGTGGTCTTGCCTTCTCTTGGGAACTACTGGATTGCGCAATTTATGCCTGAACACTCACCAGGGTGGAAGGGTGACACACTCCCTGTCTCCAAATTTACTTCTAAATCTGCATTCCTGCCAGTCACCAGAATGCTATCCAGGTAATTCTGTGCTATATAATTCCGTATGTAAGTACAAAGCAAAAGTGGAAAGCCCTAGACAATACTGGTGGTTTTAATTTATACTTTTGGAAACCCAGTGGTTTGAACCATTCCCACATCCATAAGAAACATAAATATAGTTTGGTTATATAAAAACCTAGTAATTTCAGTTTGCAATAAAAATATATTTGTCCCATTTATGATACACGAATATACTGCTTTCAGTGGTAATAAATTCTGGTGCTATATTACAACATATGAACACATCTCTACACACACACTCACAAAAGAATTTCCAGTCCATTTTACGAAAGATAAATTCTTCCTGTCTTTATGTTCCAACTTAGATCTGACCTCTAGGCAGATGACTAAGTTCATGCTTTTTAATTCTTTTTCAGTATCATGTAAAGTTGTGGCCAAATTAGTCTGGTTTAACATCAACTGGCACAACAGAGATGGGCTGTCACCACTCTACGAAAGCTGAACAACCACAGTTGCTACTATATTCCCTTGAAACCCCAGAAATCTCTAAAATAGTAATTGGAGCCAATGGGATTAAACTGACTTCAGGAAATGCAGACCACTTTACCATGCTTCATTACTTCCTGATAGTTTCTCCTGGTATTTACCAAGACCAACCTTTCCTGTTGTCCCGGGTTCAGCTTAAACCACAACACCTGTAAATTATGGTCTCCTGCCTGCAGAAATGCTAAATAAATCCCATTTTGTACTATGTCCTTTGTTTACAGAATTACTTTCTTTTCCTCAAAGGTCAGTCTTACCACACAGGTAATATTCTGCTGCCATGCAAATTTTATACAGTAATCTTAGCAGTAACTTGGGCACTTCGGTAGACATAAACAACATCTGTTATTTACCCTCCCATAGTTTCTACAGATTTCTGACACTGACCAAGCACATAAAACAATGTTATTTTGCAAAGGAACACTGAACATTGTTCAGCAAGCCATGTGTAAATACACTTCTTTTTGTCATCAGAAACAACTATTATAGTCATTTTTTTTTTTCTTTCCATCCTTTGATGCAATTGTGACTTCCATTCTCTACTGTTGCCAGAAATCTACATTAGTCTACTCAAACAGCTAACTAGACAGAAAAAAAAAAAAAGATACTTAGATACTTAGCAGTAATATAAGTGCAAGATCCTACAGCTGGGTCGGAGCAATCCCAGGCACAGCTACAGGTTGGGGAGAGAAGAGATTCAGAGCAGCCCTGTGGAGAAGGACTTGGGAGTGCTTGTTGATGAGAAAATGAACATGAGCCAGCAGTGTGCGCTTGCAGCCCAGAAAGCCAACCGTATCCTGGCCTGCATCAAAAGAAGTGTGACCAGCAGGTCGAGGGAGGTGATCCTGCACCTCTACTCTGCTCTCAGGAGACCTCACTTGGAGTATTTTGTGCAGTTCTGGTGTCCTCAACATAAAAAGGACATGGAACTGTGGGAACAAGTCCAGAGGAGAGCCACGAGGATGATCAGGGGACTGGAGCACATCCCATATGAAGATAGGATGAGAAAGTTGGGGCTGTTCAGCCTGGAGAAGAGAAGGCTGCGTGGAGACCTCATAGCAGCCTTCCAGTATCTGCTGGGCTGGGACTCTTCATTAGGGACTGTAGTGAGAGGACAAGGAGTAACGGGTTTAAACAGGGGAAGTTTAGATTGTATATTAGGAAGAAATTCTTTAATGTGTGGGTGGTGAGGCACTGGAATGGGTTGCCCAGGGAAGTTGTGAATGCTCCATCTCTGACAGTGTTCAAGGCCAGGTTGGGCATAGCCTTGTGTGATATGGTTCAGTGGGAGGCGTCCCTGCTCACGGCAGGGGGGTTGGAACTGGATGATCTTAAGGTCCTTTCCAGCCCTAAGTGTTCTATGATTCTAATGCAGTGCTTTTTTAGAGTTCCACTCTTCTCCTCTCACAACTCACATTTCACTTTTTTGCTAAAGAAACAGGGTCCTTAGTATGCTATGAAGCATAACTTCTGGGTGTAGCAGAGCCTTCAAAAATAAGCAGTGCAAGGAAACATCTTACTATCTTCCAGACCATCATGCAGCTCACAAAAAAATCAAAAATAACGCTTCAAGGACTTGAATTTAAATAATAAATTTATGACAAGAGCTTTGGTCCACAAACACCTGACTAGAGACCTGGGAGATGCAGATCGAGGTCATTTTCTGGTCTTTTAGCCACCAGTTGTACAAATGTGTTGTGAAGGCAGAATGCCCCTTTCCCCCCTCCCCCCAGCTTTGGACAAGACATGAATTTTCAGCAGCAGAAATCACTGACCATCTGGAAGGTAATCCCTCAGGCACTCAACAGACAAGTGTAAGCTTTTTCACAATATCAGAACAGGGGAGGAATAAGAGCATTTGCATATGCCTTAATGCCACATTTAAAGAAAAAAAAAAAAAAAACACCAAAAACAACAACAACAAAAAACCAGTAATGTTGCTTGAGCCCCAGAGACTTAATAGTTATGTGCCCAGATTCATTTCTGGGGCATAAAGAATACTAATGTATGCTTGGCCACTAAATTCCAAAGACATAACAGACCCATGTAATCACTGCTTCAAACTGCTTGTTTGCAGCTCTTTGCGCCCAGCTTTTCTACCTCCTCAAATTTTACCACTTAATCACACAAAAGAGTATACCCTAACAAACATCAGCAGCAGCTCTGGCATTTTTGACAGGAAGATACAGTAATGGAATTTTATTGAAATTATCAGGCTATCTCAAAGTGCTGAAAATATGCCAAAATTACATTAAAATATTTCCTGGTATGATTTATGCCAAATGCTACAGCTGTTTGTGCGGTGTTCTTGAGCAGCAACATACAGCACACTACTACAGAAGTACTCTAAAAACAGACATTAATTTGTATTTAGCATCTGGACAGCAAAGCAAGAAGATCAAGCCAAGACCTCCATACAAAGAGTATTAGAAAGACTAACAAGCACTTCAAGAGACTGGAATTAGAGAGCAGCCCACTCAACTGCAAAAATAATAGCAGGTAAAGATCACAGGGAGAAGAGATGAAGAAGAAATAATGAGACAAAGTAAGAATGCTATATAGGAATGGTGTAAAAAGGAGTGGGTAAAAGAAAAGTAAAAACCCTAGACTGAGCATCCTGTGATTTCTGGATATTCTCAGCTATCTAGATGACATTTAAATCTACTAGATTTACTTAAGACCGCCCTTTAAATCTGGTATGCAACAATTTTGGACATTACCTATCCATTACCTAACACTATGATGCGCACAAGTCAATTGGCACATACAAGTCATGAAGAACACGTAGCTTCTGGACTTTATTCAAAAGCTGACGTTAATAAATATATTTCTATTGACTTGTATATGCTTCACAGCACCTCTACAGACCGAGGGGTTTCTCCTGATGTCAATGCATATTAACAACATGTAAGTTCCACAAAGTAGCATTCTACTGGAAACAAAATAAAATAGAAGTACAGTCTGGTACTCTTAGCTGAAGTTTCCTCATAGGAGAAATGCAGGATGTCACACAAAAACCCACTAAAAGTTAGAAGAAGAGGGACAAAAAGTCATTTAAATTCAATAAAAACCTGACTTGGGAGATACAGTTTTGCAAATTTTTTTTTATTTTTTTTTAACAAAAGAAAACCCAAAATCCAGCAAAAAGGATGGTCCAAAAAAAATTCTTCCAAATGAACAAATAATAAATTGCTCAAGGCTGCTTTTTAAAACACCTTGCTAAATAGGGACTATAATTACCACCGTAACACTTGAGTGTATTTAAAGACTTCCCAACACAATTTATACCTGCAGTTCCTTTTGATCCTGTCAGTCATCCTTATTTATTTTATACTGATGTTGTTCTAGTGAAGCACTACCCTCCTATGCAATTTTTCCTACTATAGCCTTCCTATTAATTTTAGTTGCATTACCGTGAAAAATTATTTTACACTATGAGGTATAGGAGCCCATACAAGCACATATGTATATACTGACCATCTTTGGGCAAGCAAGGAAAAACTACTTATACTTACAAAATACTTCAAAAAATATAGCAGTGTATTTACCGGCAACTATTAGTTCACCCATCTTTTGTAATTACTTGTAGGCTATTAAAATGCACGTGGGTCAAAAAATCCACACTGAAAAATTTATTCTTCTTTCATAATAAGACACTGAACGAAAATACAGTACATGTATAATGGATTAGCGTGGTTCATGAAAAAAAAAAAAAAAAAAAAGAGCATTATGAAATCCATCTGTAGATATTTCCAGAAAAAACAGTGCTATCTGGAATTAACAGCTTAATAATAATAATGAGTTTCATAACAACAGCTCCATTCCCATTGTCAATTCAATACAGATTAGCAGAGGCTTGCTAATTTACAAGTACTTTTTCTACTGATGCATCACTCTGGAACTGAAACACATTACATCTCCACAAGGTTGCTGTCCAGCGGTAAAAGCCTAAAACAAAAATTTCACACTATTCTCACAAATTTACACCAAAGGACAAACCCAAAAACAACCCAACAAAAACCCTTCAACTCCTTTCCTTCCCCATCTCTTTTCAAGCTGTCATTCAAAGGGGGTTGGAAGCACAGAACCCCACCACACCAGACCCCGCATTAAGTACCACAAGGATCCCCCTCCGCCTGCTCCCCTCCACCCCCCACTAGCGGCGGGAGCTCGTCCGCTCCAATGCTGCCCCCTGCCGGCGCAGCCGCAAACGGCAGCCGCAAGATGTAGCGCGGTCGCGGCTTAAAGCCGGAGGCGGCCTGGGCGCAGCGAAGGGAGCGGGCGCTCCTCCGCCGGAAGGGGAGCGCCCGGCCCTTCTGCCACCGGGACAAGTACGGCAATGCCGCTCAAAGCCCTCTCGTACAGAAGAGGCAGGAAATACAGGGAGAGGGGGGAGAGCTGGTGTGAATTTATCACTGACATGATCACTGAGGATGCAAATGAGAATTGGGAATTTCTTGGAGAACGAGCTCTCAGATTTAGTCCTAAAATTATTTCTAGAACTTAGAACTGAGTTAAAAACGGCGATCTTGGACTAAACAGCGTCTGAACGGCATCTACTAGCCAAAAAAAAAACAACCCAACCTGTTGTTTCACAAACTGGATCCCCATGGAACACACAACAGCAGCTTTACTTATTAAGCACATCAAACAGAAAATAACTAGTGGAAAAGTAGTAAGTACAGCAAAGAGATGGGAAAAGAGACACTAGCAAATAAAAACAGATTGGGAGAACATCAGCCATTAACATACTGCAAATGAAGCAATTACTCTGTTACAAAAGCATCCTTCCTAACACAAGTGGCCAATTTATTCATTTTCAGGAAAACAGTCACTGCCAGTAGTACCACAATTCTTCTTAACAGAAGTATTAAATATGAGGCCCAATTCTCAAAAGCAATGAAACTAGGCTGGTTTTATATGATGCTGTCTTTAATTCACTTCTTACTACCCTCAGGAGAAATACTCATCCCAATTTTTACCGACGCTTTCCGCTGATACATATCTTTTCCTCATGAGAGGAGCTGAAAAGGAGAAAGTGTTCCTTCCAACTGGCTGAAGAGTTCCAAGTTTAAGAGACATGCTCCTAATTTATTAGATGTACTAAACTCTGCAATGCACATTCACCAAAGATACAGGATTTCTTCTACTCCTTAATGGTTGGTTACTTTATGCTCTTTCATAGGGATGTAGAAAAATGCAGTCAGAAACCTCAGAACCCCCAGACTGACAGGTTTTCTTCTAAAACTGGCAGCTACAAACGCAGTCAGGCCTGCAGCATCTGCAGAACAAGTCCTTTGAAGTTAACATAGCTTAGATTGAAACTGCTATGTAGAAAGGAAACAGCAAAGGATTCTTTTTATTGTATAAAGCTTCTCCTCACAAATATTCACCTTCTACTATGTGGACAGAAAGAAAGCCTCTCCTTTTGGTTAATTAGCAGTTGTTCTTTGCAGAACACCTCAAAGGCCTCACTCGAGCAATGTCACGGCTTGTGCTCAACATGAAACTGTCAGTTCTGGTCTGGCTGCACAGCTATTACTCACACCGAGCTGGGGAGTGGATCCCTATTACAAAGTAATTGCTAAGCAAGAGTGTAACAAAAGAACAAACTTCTGCTGAAAAGATTTGGCAAAGCCACAGCAGTAGGTTAGATGAAAACTGGATCAGTCTGCCAGCACTAAGATAACATGTTCATGCCTCACATGACAGCATCTTCTCTACCCATTACCTGTGTTATCAGCGGGTTATCTCTTTCATTTGGTTGTTTTTTAAAGACCTTATCTGCACATATGACTCTTGAAACTTTCAAAGAAATAAATCAGATCTAACACAGGCTACTTAAGAGTGTGTCAGAGTTGAGGTCTGTTTCATCTTCTGGTTATGCTCTGTAACATAACTATTCTGCAGCATACTACTGCCACCAGTGTATAAAAGGAAAAGAGAAAAAGGCATCAAGTTAATGTTGACGAAAGAATAAAACAAAGAGGAAATGAGTCATAAAAGAATGAGGCCAAGAGACTATATCAAATATTAAACCAGCAAGACCTCTGCAAATTATCTTGCAGGAAAAAATATAACCCAAATACAATACAGAAAAAAGGGAAAGACTTCAGATTCTACACAGATTTTCAGAATAAAAAGAGCTCTGCACACTCGATAACCAATGTAAAACATAAAAAATTTATAATAGTGGTATGCATTTGTGATCTACCAGATACTTCCAGGTAAATACTTCTTGCAAACCCTGAAGAGGCACAAGTTCAATTCTGTATGACTTCTTTACCTCTCTTCCCAAAGACTCTTAAAACAGTATTAGGCATGAACAAGATTATTCATGACTAATTTGGAAGGATTATTCGATTTCCAATAAACTTGGATTAGATCTCTCCACATGACAGCAAAAAGAATAAACCAGGCTGTGCTAGTCCCATCTGTCCCTAACTATTTTACATGAGTGCGACCTGAGGTGTCAACAGCCATAACTTTCCCAAAAGGCATAGAACAGTTTAACTAAGACTGAATTCACATTCTTTCATTCATGATTTACCTTTACATTGATTTGGAACAATCTGGGAAGTATCTATTCAAAGGTCACAAAATTTGTGAACTCTTAACAGCCTAATAGATATGGGTGCTGTTTATAATATTCCTTACATAAAACTAGAGTAATTGCTTTTTGCAGAGCAGACCCACCAAAACTGCATTTTTAAAAGCATTAACATTTTTAATACATTCAGTTCAAGCTGTAATTCTTAAATCTGTTGTAATGAAACAGATCTGTCATACCAACAGATACTAACCTCTGAATTCTGTTTAAGGAATTTATTAAGCATTCCATATCACTATCTAGAGAGCTATGGTACAATTTTCCAGCACTTTTATATGAAGTCCATACTTTCTTCTCTATTAAAAACACATTCTCCATAAACTCTTTCGAAGTGGGAAAAAGAAACTGAGAACCGAAGTACTTTTTTTGAAAACTGTATCTGAATATCGTGCAATGAGTAACTTACTGTTTTACAGGAGACCATTTAAACTGGTCACATACATTACAGACACGAGGCAGTATCCCGTGAGCGGCTGCTGTGTGCTTCCATTCCTAGGCGTACATGTTCTCCTTTAGTTTAAGACGGTCTTTGAGAACTATTTAGCTATTAAGCCAGAATGTTCCCATCCTTTCCAATTTCACAGATTTAAGCTGACTGGAATTGCTCTGATAACACAATACAGCTCTCATTAAATATCAGAGCGTTTCACAAGGATAATATTCTGTTTCACGTATGTGTGCCAGTTTCTCAACACTGCTTCCATGTGTCCAATTCAGCAGTGTGTCAGACACCTAAAAAACCCCTCATATATTGGCAACAAGCTCACTCAAAAATAAAACCTGAAAATCCCAACCGGTCACTTCCTCCTTCTGAAAAGTAAAGTTAATCAAAAGCTATTTTTCCTTTTAATCATCCACAAATTAAGAAACCTACACAAATAAGATTTCATTACGGCTTTTGACTGGCAAAATGTTTGTTATTTGCCAAAGGATTTATTTTTCTTTGCCCTTAAAAAAAAAAACACACCACCACAAAATCACCAACCAAACTACTTAGCGTCACTAAATACTGTCCTAAACTAAGGAGTCACAAAATCAGCTAAAGATAAATACTGTTCATCCTAACACACATTATATGGATAAAAATACAGTATGAAAACAGAAATGAAATAAATACAACATTACAACTGTGTGGAATAGCAATAAAAATATTAAATATTTCATAATGATATGAAATATTATACTAAACCATGTGTAAACTGCTACCCACTAAATTGTTCTTTGATTTGTGCAACAGTAAACAGCAAGGTAGACAATGATCTGCATAAATTTATGGGTTGAAAAATATTTCAGCCCTGGTACATCAGACGATTTCAAACTATTTTTTTTTCTTCCTCTTATTAGACATATCATGAAACATAAAAGATGCAACAGAAATGGAAGTGCAATGCTAAATAAACTCTACAGAACAAACACATTTTCCTTTACATGTTCCCAATAGGTGGCAACAGAATACCAAAAATACAAAGTAGCTTATAATTCTTTCTTCATCCAAAGTAACGGAACCCTTGTTACAACTCCTATTAGTGAACTTGCACCAGCAGCTCTATTCAAAAGTATCACTGCATCTCAGCAACAGAAATTGACAGGCCAGGTAATGCCAAAAGCCAGAGGATTTACAGAACAGAAACAAAGCATTTATTAAAAAGCTAGTTGGCATGAAACAACTGATGGCTTATACTCACAGCTTATCTATTACAAATTTAAAATAACAAAACATTTTTGCACATTAAAGAAGGAATCATAAGGAAAAAAGACTTAATTTTTGTTGTTGCTGACACCTGCACCTTGGTCTTTAGCAGTATTTATCTACAAGTCTAAATAAAAGGATGAGCATTTTTAAACAAAGTTCTAGCTGACAAACCCCAACGTCATCAGAGTAGCAGGTCCATACCAATTCCCTGATTCTTTGCAAGAAATGTCAGGAAATCAGAGTTCTCTCCTTTACAGCTATGCCACTATTTTGTTTCTGCGGCACAGAGCTATAGAAATCTAGTCTAAAGAGTGAGTACTTACTTGCTTTTAAATCCAGCTATGTCACGGTCCAAAGAAATAGTCTCTCTTGTAATTTCCACCTTTCTCACACTGCCAAAGAAGTCTGTTATCAGAACATTTTGAGGGTCTCGCCGAAATAGATCAGTTCGGTGCCCAGGTGTGGAAACGCACAAGCTTTTTGGACAGACCTGAAACTGGAAACCAAGATGGACCATCATATCCTGTCCCTCACTCATCACTAGTCTTCACATATACTTTCCAAAATTAAATTGCTAAAAAAAAAATAAATATGCTATACATAACTTGCATTAATTTCTGTACAAGCTCCACAGCTAAAAAAATGATTTAACAAAAACATTTAAAGGCATAAGCATCTTGATTGTATTTCAGAAAACCTTTATCCTCAGGATTATGCTGTTTGAGTTATGAAATGCTTCTGTGAAAGTCAACCATTGATTACATCTACCTGATTAAACGCACAAACTCTTTTTCGATACAGGTGCAGCAATGCTGCTATAACCTTCCAAAAAGCACAAGAGGGTATAAATTCTTCATATTTATCAGAGAGGCACGCAAGAGTAAACAAGCTTTGACAAGTAGGTAACAGTAATGGCTTTGTAAAGAAGCAAGACTTTACATTTAGATCAAAAAGTCTCAGTCTTATTTCTAGTTTACAGGCTAAAAATTAATGCAGAATTAGGATCTTCAAATATCAAGGGTGTTTTATGTACATGAAGTTCACAGAGTCATCCTGTAAAACCTACAATTTACCTACATACTTTATTACTTATTTTACCCATCTGTTTTGTCTATATATCAGATCCCCTGTATCTAACATACAATGCAACACAGGGAAGGCAGAAACAGCACAAATAAACTGTTTTAATGGACTCAATTCTGCATAAAGGTACATTTGAAGAAAATAAGAAAGCATAACAGTGACAGATTTGTTGTGGCATTTTGGTATCTAAGAAGACAGCATGCTATTAAATAATTAGACTGTTATGTACCCAGCAGATATCCAAGGCAACACCAAGGCATTTTGGACACAATACCACGCTCATCATGGAAGTCTCTAATATTTCCCATCTGGAGAGATTCCTATTTCAAGGGATTTTGTAATGCACATGAAGTAATATAATAATACCTCATTTGTATTTTTATTAATAATGCTACCTAGCTTACAGTGCCATGAAATGCAGCCCAAGGCCTCACACTCTGACCTCCCTGATGAGCTTGGAAAGCTGAGTTCATGTCTCAGTCATCAGAAGGCACTTCACAATGAAATTCACAACCAAATTCACAACTCTACTAGACACAACAGCTAGACACAACCCTGTTCTAGATAGAGGCACTAGCTCTACAGTGCTCTGGACATTTTTCTGAGCAAATCATAGAATCACAGAATAGTTGCTGTCCATTCAGCAACAGCCCACAGACCACTTGGTAACAGTGTAGGTTATGTGAGCCCTCATGCATTTCAACAACACAGAACATTCAACATAATAGATTCATGCACAGGACTATAAATGACACTCTCCACATGAGTGCTCATCTTCCTTAATATTAAATTCTCCAAGTGATTTTCAAACCAGGTCCATCAGTCACTGGATCTAGACTTCATATACCTAATCACAGGTCAGCTCTTAGAAAACAGCATTCTTAGGACAAAATCACACATTCTAATTAACTCGGTGCAGATGCAAACTCAATTACCCCAGATTGTGTCTGACAAAACCTGTGAGTTTCAGCCCACACTTCCTAGCACAAATTCTGTGCTCAGCCTGACACAAAACACATGGGCTTGTGCGCCTCCTTCCTTTAGGACAATAGTGCCCTACATTTACAAGGTTTCCCAGAGAGGAAACAATGTACCTGGCTTTTTTTCATAGAAGACAGGTTCTGTCTTCCCATTCCTCACTTCTGCTCCATTACAGTTTCTCTTCCACACCTTGTCTTGTTTGTCTAAGCCTCTAAATATACAGCATTAGGCTGCTGCCTAATGCCCAGAGAGGCTTCAGCTCACTTTCAACCTTTAGCTCAAGAGAAGCACACAAGCACACATTTCCACCAAGCTGGTTTTTAATGATTCCCAACTCTCCTATAGGCAGAGTATCACATAGCTGCTAAAGAAAAGATGGGGCAGAGCAAATCTTTTCATTATCCTCCCTGTGAAGTGAAAATGAACTAAACTCATCATATTCCCATACAAAACCACCTGTCAATGCACACAAACCCTCTTAAGTTTCAGTTTCAAGTAAATGCCATCAATTTTCTACAGCTCTGCTGCAACTAAGGGCACAAACATAAAAACTAAGTCTCTGAAGTAAGCTATAAAAGCTAATTACTTGTTTTAATCCCATTACTTGATGCATAAATCTATGCTGCAGTTATATAATTAGTCTCTCTACCAAGCTCTGGAGAGTTTAAATCTCCCAAAACAACTGCATCAGCACTGAAAGTGGGAAACTGATACTCCACACAACTATTTCTAACCCGTCCCACAACAATTTGCTACTATTGCATGTTGAGATGAATCAAACAAAAAACAAGCAATGGCACCGAGAAGACAATTTCAGTATGAAAAATCTACCTATCCAGTACCGGTGTGAAAAAAGAAGGACTGCAAAGCAATTACACTGGAGCAGAGTAACACTAACAACTAAGGTCTTCTGACAAAAGAAAAAGCAAACACTGGCTAAATGAAACACATCTGTTCATGTGTCCATTTTTACAATTTTTTTAAAATAAGATACTAGTCAAATAAAGCCAAACAATTCCCAAAAATGGGAACTTTGTTATCCTGACTTTTCTTAACAACATTTTTAGCTATTTTACGACAAATTATTCTCATTTAGAAATTTATTTGAGACTTCTGTTAAAACTTCAAGTGTGTGACATTTCAATTTAGTCTTTATTTTTTTTGAATTGTGATCAAACCAAAAGTCAGTCAGTTACACAGCTTTATGTTATCCCTTAGCAACACAGATGGAGCAGGTGGGGAGTAGGTGGAGTGGATCATGAAAAAAGGATGTCTCATTCTTTGCAGGAATGCAATACCCAAACCTTAGGTGGATGTGAAGAAGCTGTTTTAAGAGTGGCTGGAGAAAAGTACAGAGATGATGGAATAGAAGCAGTGTACCAAATACACAGTTCTCCCAAAACAACAGACATTTGAAATATCAGAAGATGAAACAACTGAATATTAGGTAATGATTTTAAAGCCGGTTAATAAGCCAATTAAAATATTGTCCTGAGTTTGGAAAGCTTTAATTAAAAAAAATGAGACTGGGATAAAAAGTAGGTCTCTGTTCTTAAACCAGCACAACTGTAACAAAGCATTCGAGTTCTAAAGTACACCCTATAACTGTTGGCAAATAAATGGACTTATATCCTTACCATGGACTAACCATATGCTATTTCGGAACTCTTAGATAAAGCCCTAAAAAGCACCAACTTGAAATAAAGTGGTCACATTTGCTGAAATACGTATTATGACTCATTACATGATCATCAAAAATCATTATATATTTCAGTCCATTTTCTTCCCTTCCCAGACCAACAATAAGCACATCAGCATATGATGACTTCGATGAGGTAAGAAATTTACCAGTACAGGTTAACTTTCCACAGCTCGCCCTGAGACTTTAGCATACAGCAAAAATCACAAGTGAGAATGTTTAAACAACTTCTCCAAAGAACTCAAAAGGTAAACTACTTAGAATCACAGAATTGTTAGGGTTGGAAAAGACCTTAAGATCACCTAGTTCCAACCCCCCTGCCGTGGGCAGGGACACCTCCCACTAAACCCTATCACCCAAGGCTATGTCCAGCCCAGCCTTGAACACCACCAGCAACAGAGCATTCACGACTTCTCTGGGCAACCCATTCCAGTGCCTCACCACCCTTACAGTAAAGAATTTCTTCCTCATATCCAATCTAAACTT
>JAOEHY010008749.1:0-15150 GCA_025447955.1 Psilopsiagon aurifrons
CATATATGCCCTGGAGGGGGTTGTTCAGCCGTTACCACAAACTGAGCACACTTGCTCAACATATTTGTTCACTCTGTTCCCCTCAGAGATTTTGGAAGATACAGAGTGTGGTGGAAAGGAGCCCGATTTGTTTGTTGGAAGGGCTCCCTTATCAGTGGGTTGCAACAGCTAACGCGCAGGCTCTAATAAGTAGGCTCCAGAACTGGGGACTGAAGCTTGATAAAAACTGTGTGCCCCCATCTTCAGGCCAGTCAAATCAAAACAACACATGAAAGGCACTGCTTTAGCATCCATCAGATAAAAGAAAGAATATGCTTTGACTTTTCTGGCCAAAATTTCCCTTCTCCCATGCTGTTGCACAATATGGTGTGCTGGGCACAGAGAATATCTGTTCATATGCTATCTGGGCACATCACTGTAAACTTTTGTAAAATTCACAACTTTCTTTTTTTAAAAAAGAATTTGCTAGCTGTTACAGCTGAGAACATCTCATCCAGAAACTGAGGTATTGCCATAGCTCACGTGCAGCCTACAGGTTCTATATAGACATGCACTTTGCAGACAGCTGCAGAGGTTTGAAGCATTTGTGTCCTGCCCTTCTCTACTCAAGCTGTTTTTCAGGGTACCTGGGGCATTAATTACTACCCTGGTAGCTCTCCCAGCTGTTTGTGTGAGTGCCCCCTAACCTAGTTCAAGCACAATCAGCTGACATAGTTCAAACTGTTTAAATAAGAGCTATGCCCTAACTCAGTTGATTGTGCCTGAAGTGGGTTAAGAAGTGCTCAAACAAGTTGCTTTGTTAGCAGAAGTAAGGGGAGGAGTAAAGCACAGTAACATCTTAAGCTGTTCCAGCTGAATCCAGAAGAAGACATCTGTCTGTAGTCTAAGTAACAGAGAGACAATTGGATGGAGAACCTGGAACAAAAATTGTGCCATGAAACTATGATAACATACATCAGCTGATGGTCTTACAGGGATGAGGAATGTGAAAACATTCATTCTCCTGTTGACATATTACAAATCAAGTATCTGATCATTATTTAAATGGCAATAATAACTAGTTCCTCAGGTAGAAAAGGAAGGAGGAGACACATGAGCTATACAGTTTAGGGAATGATAGATTCTTCCAAAATCATCATATGGCATTCGGAGGATATCATGGTCTCTCCCTCAGAACACTGTTGTTGACATTTCAAGCTTTAAGCCCACAAGGATCATTATGTCCTTCCACTCTCAGCATGATAAAGGCCACAACAGTCAGCTGAATTTAAGGTATACTGAAAGGGAAATGGACACCCAAGAAGCGTGCATGGTCTCAGTTTGACTGTGTGTAGCGCCTACCATGAGTTACACAACTGAAGCTATGTTGTTTTACATTGGTTTGTCTACACCCCTTTTCACAACAGCATCCAAATGCCTTCCAGGAATGCGTTACGTGATGTGGCTAGTACCTGCCATTCTTTCATTTCAGTCTCAAAGAGAACTGTGTAGGCAGGAGAGGTTTAGGGTTTTACTTTTTATTTTAGGGTTTTATCTTAAAGTGTTGATGGTACTGTATGTTTACAATAAAGAAGGTAATCTAAAGGAGTAAAAGGTGGTGTAATTTTGATAACCCTTTACTCCCATGAGAATTTATTCAACACTAACAGAGCAGCTCCCAGGCAACTTTGAAAAAGCAAGCCTGCACTTAGCTTTGAGACACCAGTATGTGAGAAAGAGTGCTTTTAATGCATTTATGCTAGGTTTGTGTTATTAAAATGAACTGCATGTCGTGTTCTGGGTCATGCATCCTCGAAGCTGATAATGTCATACCCAGATATATCACACTGCTATTTCAGAGAATGGGTAATGGAAACCCAGCTTTGGTTACATATATTATCTTCCACGAGGAGTCGGAGTGCCTAAATAAAATGCATACACTAGCCTAGTGACAGCTCAGAGTCCAGGGCCACCACAAAATATTAGCAAGTTAACCAGTTGTGTTGCATACCCTCAAAGTAATGAGGCTACAAAAAAGGGTTTATTTATTTACATAACCTCTCCCCTGCTTGAGATCAGCTTCAGTCAGCTTGTCTTCATTGCTGAGCTGATCTGTAAAAGCACTAGGCTATCTTAATGGTACTGATAAGGCCTAAGATCTGTAGGAAGGACTGTACTGCTGGCACTAGGTTCACATTACCCGAAGAACTTACCTGCAGGCCACATGTTTAAAGGGTTAGTTCCAAGAATATGTTCTTCCCTTACTTCTCATTTAGTAGACACCATCAGAGAGGCTCGGAAAACATTTTCCTGCATCTCTGCCTCCTCACAGAGAGGTCATCAGTAACTTGAATCAAGTAACACGAGGGTGAGGGAGCACTATCACACATCCCCTGAAGCTTCTGTTCTGTCCAGCTGTCACACTTCGTCCGAAATAATTTCAGCAATGTATTTTTTTGTCAGTTGCTTTCAAATCTAAAATTTCAGTCTCTAGATAGTGTCTGGTCAGCACTCATCCTTTAAACTTTGATTTTTGCCAAGTGGTGGAGAGCTGTTATCACATCATATGTAGTGAAGTACTTTTGAGTGAGATAAACTACACCCTCTGATTTTGTTCATCTAACCAGGCAAAAACAGTGCTTGCATCTTAGTCACAAGTACATGATTGAAGTCTTAACTTGTTTTCTAACTTGATGACCACACAAAAAAGACTCAAGTCAGAAGCTCAAAAAGTAGCAGCATGAAAGACAGATCTTTAAGCCCTTGATCATCTCAAACATGAGGCTAGTTTAAGGGCAGCTGTCACACAGTTGTCACCATACAGTCACTAGGAAAGGTCACCAAGAGATGGTGTTCACACACTAGCAATTGCTGAGTATTGCTCAATCACTGGAAGGTAATTTGCTGGAGAAGCTAAGCTTCCCCCTTGGCACATGAAGCAAAGACAAAAATAAAACAACCCAGCCACACAGTGCAAACTATTCATACAAAGACTTACCTTGTAGAGCACACATTAACCTATTATACAGTCTTTATGTCTACATAGAACTGCATACAGCTATGTCTAAGACCATTCTCCAGCAGGGTACTTCAGTCCAGCTGCAATTTAAAGCACATAAATAGTCCCACTGAAAACAACAGAATTACCCATGTACCTGAAGTTGTATGTCTTATAAATAAGTTTGCAAATCGGGGCCTAAACAAACTCATTCCTACTGAACAACTGACCTTAATATATTGTGGCAGAAAACGACAAGCTGCTTATGCAAACAGACTAAAAAGTACTTTCTGTCCTTTAAAGTATATTGGGGTAATATGTTACAGGGCAAGTTAAAGAGGGTTAACTTGGTTGATGTGAGACAGAGATGTATGTCTTTTGGGGAATAGATGACTTATTTCTGAGAGTCTTTCCTCATTGTAGATCCCACTGTTGTGGGATTCTTTATTTGCTTCTTAGACTCATGGGGGAATATTGCCATTTCTAGCACCTGTCTGTTCAAAAGAGGGCTTTGTCTCACGGGTAAAAATCCTTCTGTGTTTCCCAAGTTTCTAAAACATCTTGTGTGTCTGCTTTTTCTGTGCTAGGGTTGAACAGAATCAGAATCCAATAATCCTGTTGATATTGTATTACCAGCCATGATATTAGCAACTGCTTCCTACCTTCCTCTTTCTAGAAACCAGTCTAAATTTACTACTGATGTGTATTTTCTTTAATTTTGCACGGTGACTTCCTACTTCTCTTTCCTGAGTGGCCACTGTTAATTTAGATCAACTCAGAAACATTGAAGAGTCTATCTATCTAATCTATTTTCTATTTATACCACATTCATCACCATGGTAGCTGAATGCCTTAGGAAGTATCTTTGAGGTAGAGGCTATGTAAAGCTTATTTTAAACTACTCTCATTCTTTGCCTTTAAATTTGAATTTTAACAACTTCATCTTACCCCAGCTGAGAAATTACCCTTTTGCTCTTTGCAAGTAAGTTTGAAATTTGAAGCCAGTCCAGCATGATTTGAGACCCAGTTTTAGCTGAGAATATCAACTGCAGTAACTCTGACACCTATGTAAGTAATCCATTTTTATTTTGATAGTTCTCTTACTTTAAGGTAAATGTTATGATACAAAATGTTCATGATTAATGAAAACAGCAGTTCCTCAAATTCAAGCAAAGCCAGCAGACTTGCAGTAAACTCTCATGTTCACTTCCACCTTTGTTAACAGTCTGCCATGAAATCTGCTTATTATTAATGATACAGTCAAACTTTACATATATATGTGTATATGTATATATACAATGACATAACTGCTTTAAAACAGAACACAAGATTTTGCTCCATATACTCAGTTCTGCGTGCTTTGTGATGCTGCACCATGGATTTTGGCATAGATTACACCTCAAATTTTACAAATAATCCACCAGAAACTGTGTTTTACATCAGGATTTTATCCCTGCACTTCTGAAGAAATGTAGAAAACAACAGGTCTAGCTAGTATCTAGGGAAGGGCTGGATTGCTCCATTCATCCCTATCTCCCTAAACATTACCAGCCATTGTCATGGGTTCACCCATGACAGCAATACACTTATGAATTGTAAATGTAATGAAAAAAAATACTGAACATCGGAATAGCATAGAGTCAGCTGTATTTGTCAAGTGTTTATATTAGAGTATTTACCTTCAAATTGTCCTTGGCTTTTCAGTTTGGTATTCATAGGAAAAAAACTTATATTACCTGACAGCTTCTTTCCTCCCTCCAACTTACTCACTGGGCAACTTCAACCAAGCTTGTTTCGAGGGTAGAGGCCTGAAAGATGTGAACATTTCCAGTAGCTGTGTAATGAAAATAACCAGTAAGCTTACAGAGGCCAGGATCGCACTCACAGAGAGGCTGCAGCATCAGCACATCTATATTATTAGACAACACAAATTAACGTGGCAGAGGCAACTTCTCAGGTGCTACTGTCTAAAGGACTATTTGTTTAATTTGCCCAAAATGGCTGCAGAAAGCCAGGAGAACTGCACAGAATGCAGCAACACAGTGATGACTGTCATCACTGGAGCACGTATGGCCCCCCAAATCTTTATGTGTTTGGAAAGAGATGCATTACAGCCAGTTCCAAAAATGGCAGTTCAGGCTGTTTAGACATTCCAAAAAAGAAATAGATACAAGTTCCTCCAGGGCTCCTCCAGAATGCAAACAATAATCCAGCTCCACACTATATAGAACCACCCCCGCTATGAGAAGCATGTCATTCAAAAGCAACTGCACACATATGTGTGTGCAGAACCTCCTTTCCAATGGTTTCCATCCTTAAATAAAATTGCCTTCAGATTGAACTAACTCTCTTTTAGTCTAGCTCAGAAACTGCACATAGTGTTACCCTGTGAATGGAATATTGAATACTGAATGGAATATTTTCTCCTATTACTCGCTGAGTCATTAAAATACTATTCAGATAGCTTTTACACAATGTAGCTGTTATCAGTATCAAACATGCTCAACTTTCATAGTTTGGTAAGTTTCCCATAACATACTGTTCATCTGTTTGTCACAGTGATGCCGTATGAAACCTCATCTGAGGCCCACAAGAGTTGATGGTAATACAGAACTGGTTTCTTCACACAGACCATGAAGCAAACAAGAGATCACAATAATCTGATGAGAGATGATCTTGACATCCTCCAGCCCAGCCTACCTCTGCAGATAATGTCAGCTAGACTTGTTTGGACAAGCAGTTTGTTGTTTGTTTTCTTTTAAAATACATCAAATGAGTCAACACATCAACAAAGCAGCAGCATATTTTTCCAGTTACTAAATACATTTGTTAACCAGCCAGACCAGAGGTATCAAGAAACCTCTTTGTGGAGATGAAGTCGTTGGTTCTTTAAGTCACCACAAGCACTGTCACACACAACACAAACATCATTTTGATCTAATCATGTTTTAGGAAAACAATTACTGTAGCTGAATACAGCTGTCCAAAATCACAGGCTTCTGAACTGCATGTGACAGGATTGACCCCAGAGGCACAAAAAAGGGTCTGACCAAGCCTTGCTGCAGTAGGGCGCTAGCTGGTCTGAAGCACCACTATAAGCAACATGCCATTTCTCATCTTCTAAACCCCTGCTATTTATACCAAATATCCTTCCAAGTCTGTGTTTAACTTTCTCAAGTAGCAGAACTGTTTTTAAAAAAAGGCTTTTGAGGAAAATTGTGTGAATTTTTCAGGTTGCAACAAGTCACACACCAGAAGGGTTCTGAGGCTGGTACTGGCACACAGCACTTGGAGGTGGAAACCCAGGCTTCCATGGAGGCCAGGGGCTAATTCTCTTCAGTAACACAAAAATCCTGGCATATTCTTTCTGCCAACAGTGGAACAAGCTGTTTCCTTCTCCAAGGCCTTCCCACAAAAAGATTCACAAAAGCTGGAGCTGGACCTTAGTGCTAACTCAAGCAAATATAACTTTATTAGGCATTTACGTATTAAAACTGATCAAGAATCCCCAAAATCTCTAGTTGGACTTAACTCTCTGCAAATATTTATCCATTTAGCAGTAAAAATGCTGACTATGGTGTGTTGTTTTGATTCTAAGTTCACAGATCCAACATCCAATAGCTGTTACCTACTGCAGAGTGCTCACACTTACGGTAGTTGTCCTGCTGTCCATTGATGTAGTTTTTTTGCTTCCCTACCTCAAGCACCATAAAGGTTTATGCCAGCCTCAGCACTTCTAAATTATACAAGCTTAGTCACATCAAAATTTAGTATTTCTCTACATGAGATATCAAAGGAAACCCACCTTCCTACACTAGTATTTTCATCTTCTGCTATATTGAAAGATTACTTTCTTAAATACTCTTTGATGCTTCTTCCCCCTCAGCTCTTGTATTTCCATTAATACCTCTGCATCCAGCTCCGCTTGGTTTTGGGGGCTGAAACAGATGTCAACTAACAGACAAACTATGTCTTTTCCATGAAGTACAATGAATTACAAAATGTGTTGACACTACTCCTGTATAAAGGCAACCCTCCAGGTTTCAAGTCTCCTATATCATAGCATCAGCATTTGTGAAAACAAAGACTTTCAAGTCTCTGGACACCTGGTTTCACACAATACCTTCTTACATACACCACAAAGCAAGAGGTCTGTTCTGCAACTCGAAAATAAAACAACATTACAATTGCAGCACCTGTAAATATGTGTAAACTGTTCTAATCTATGTGTATCAGCTATGGGTAGCAGTGACGACGTAGCATGGAGTGGGCTGTGGGTGATTAACCAAGTGGGTGGCTCTCCCATTAATCTCTTCATCCTGCTTGTTGCCCAAGCAAAGTAGATCAAAGCTGAATCGAATGTATTTACCCACTCCACAAGCAGACACCCAACTGAGGCAGGCCACTCTGCTGTTCTACGAGTTCCTGCATACCAAATTTCCTCTTGCCTCTACTCCCACTCCAAGAAACATTAAGGTTTGTAGCAACTCTTTACAGCAGCTAAGGAAGAAGTACTCTACTTGTGTGCCTTTCCTCAGCTGCTTTTGTTTGGCTGTTTGGGGGGGGTGGGGATTGTTGCATAAAGTCAGCTATAGTTACAGTAGCTGAGACTATCACATCTGAGGCTGAAAGTCAGAAAGAGTAGATGCAAGGAATGAGGGGAAGATTCAGTACTAATGATCTCAAAGCCTGACAACAAGAAAGTGGATATCACACGCTGACAAAAAAAGCAGATGCAATCAAGCAGCAGCAACCTTTACAATAGAGCAAGTTTTTCATCTTATCTATTTATTGCAGACCCAGTATTACTTTTCCACTTAGGCAGGCACTCTAGCTCCCTCAAGAAAGGTATGGAATTGGCGTGAAAGAAAATAGGAAAGAAAAATGTTTCTTGTAGTTTGAAAAATGCATCTGCTTCACAGCCTTATGGATGAAATATGAGATTCTAATCTAATTCAGGAGCTCAGAGTTACACAGAGTGAAGCAATAGTTTAAAGATTATCCAGCAGTCACAATCTGCCTGGCACACTGCAGGAACACAGTCACTGCATCATCACATTGTAAACCCTTACTTACTTTCTAATGACAGTCATGGCTCATCTCTGTACATCACACACCTGCCCCCAGCCATTCCTGGGGGAGTGAGGAAAAAGCTAAACACTTTTGTTTATTCTATACTGTACTTCTTGAACGCAATTCAGTTGGGGTTTTGGGGGGTGTAGAAATAAAAAAAGCCTGCCTGACTTAATAGCCAGAAGGCCAGATCCTCCCTATCTACATCACCAGCAAATCAGGCAGTTCAGGGGAACTCACTCTCAGATAGCGATTCTGACCATTTACTGCAGTGCCAAATAGCTCACGGGGGGACTAAATGTATACATACACATGTATGTTTGTACCATTGTCATCATTCAGGAATACAAACTTACCTGAGATCTGAAAAATAAGAAACATATTGAGCCCCTAAGGGCAGCCTCAGAAATTTCTGTGAAGCTTTTGTGCTTCCTGCAAAACTCCCTGGGAAAAAACCAAAAGCTTAGTATATCCAAGTGAGCCTTCCATGGGAGTTCACTGCAGAACGCAACTGGAGACGATGGTGGAGGTGGTGAACCATTTGTATCCTCACTCAGTGTCTGCAGCACACTCCTAAGATGTTAAAGACACAGAATTCTCTTTCCCACAGCTCCCACTTCTCTAGCAAGATATTCCAGCCATCAAAATATGAAAGGTTCAGTCCTGCTCCCATACATTTCTTATTGCAGCTGGCACACTGAGCTGCGAAGAAGACAACATTCAATGGGCCAGTGAGAAAGTAAGCCTGAATCTTACTAATGAACATCTCCAAAAGGCCAGAATCTGGCTCTTACTCAGGGACTGCTTTTATTTTCTATTTAAGAGCCCACCTGTCATTGCCTACCTTCTTAGAGCTTGGTATCCTTGATCTGTAAGAGACAGAGACATCCCCTATGCATTCCCAAGTCAGGAACTGGTCTCAGACACATCTTCATCCATCACTTCTCATCAGCTAGCTCAAGAGCTTCTTCCTCAGCCCACAGGCTTCATCATCCCATAGGTTCATTACACACAGAATGAGAGGTATTACCTCTGGCACACTGACCTGCTTTCTGAGCTGTCTTTCTTCATTTATTACTTGGAGGCTCACAGGACTTGGGTCAGCTGCTTGAAATCACTGCCTAATGGCCAAGGCTTGGTTTTGAAGCATTATTTCACTTTAGCCCAGTGCCTGAAGCTACTGAGTATATTCAAGTCTTCAATGGCATTTTCTAAAGTACTTGGGCAACCTCAGATCCTCAGAGTCACTTTCAAGTTGACTCAATGAAAACACTCTCTACAGCTTCCAGTTTTCTGTTCAGGCCAGGAAGTTAAGTAGGATCAAAAAATAAAAGAGGGAAGATACACATATATCTATGTGCACATAAACATAATGCTAATATTTAACACACCAATAAAAAAGTATAGAAAGAGATTTTATAAATTATATAAATCATTAAGTTTCTGAGTACAAATGAGGAACTCCTTGATATAAACCAAGGAGCCATTTCCCTTTTGGCAGATGATTCTCTGGTGGTCGACTGTTATCTTTTATCAGTCCTTCAAACTAACTGGCAGCTCCTCTGTTTGAAGGTAGTGAGGTTCATATCATTAAGACCTTCACTAGTTAAAAACTTATTTTAAACTGAACTATATGGCAAAGAAGAATATAAAAGATCTTGACTATCACTTGACAGTTTCTTTTGAATTCCCCCTCAATGCACTTGTGAGCGAGGTATTTTTTTCCGCATCCTCGCCCAGCAAACTGCAATCGGGATGTCTTGTCACCTTGCAGGTGGCAGGAAGAAGTCATCACAAAAAGGAAATCTTGTCATAGCCTGATGAGCATTATTTTCAGAAGCTTTGTCTGTATAAAGAATCCCTGCTTCCACAGTGTTCCCCCTTGTCCCTCCTAAGCTGCTGCAAATAAATCAGAGCGGGGAGCTGAGCTGGCTAACCCTCCTCTCCCCTTCTTTTTTAGCCAGGATTTTTTCAGCCAGATTAGCTCCCCCTTTGCACTTCACCACATGGCCAAATGCTTGTGCCAGCATAGCAGAAGGAGGAGTAAGGAAGTGGGAAGGAGTGGCTGGAAGTAGGAGGAGGTGAGGGAGCAGAAGGGACAGCTTCAGCAGGTCTAAGACCTGCAGCCAAGAAAACTTAACTACCTCACTGGAACCAAGTAGTTCTAGGGTGTCCTTGTGAAGATGGATGTGTTCTCTCCCTGAAATATTTCACTTGATGAATCTCTGTGTGCTAGTGAGCGTGTAATTCACTGTAATGGAGATCTACCACTGTATGTACTTGTTATTTTCCAGCGGGGACATACCTGCTGACAGACACATGGTTTCAGGCAATCACCTTCAGTGTGTTAGCCTTTGGGCCTTTGTATGCCTCTAACTTTGTCCTAGGGCACTAAACAGATTCTCACCTAAACCAACACTGCAGCAGGCATACTGCTGCCTGCAGATTTCACACAGCCTACAACACAATCACAGAACCTGCAAGCAGCTCAGATATATTTAGAATCCCACATTGTCATTACTTTCATCCTGAAAAACAGAGTGGGGAGGAATAAAGAATAGAAGCAGATGATAAATGCACAGCTGGAGAACGTCAGGCAGCCCAGCACTGGCTGCGCTTGGTTCTCCTCTTGTTTAACTGAAAGGGGGTGGATGACCCTGAGAGAAAGAAAATCCTCATTTATTTATCTTGCTGTGGTCAACACCTGGCAATCCCTGTGAAAACAGTGCTGTGATAATCTGCCAACCTTTGTTTTCTGTGCCAAGTTACCACTGCCACTGAGGACTGAGCATGCTGGTGGGAAAGGACACAAGTCAAAGAATTGTCTGTGAAGGGGGGAGCACATGGCTGCTACCTGGCTTTGAAATATCCACAGGCAAATCATAGCAAGACAACATGCCATAAGGATGAAAGAGACTGATCATAGCAGGTTATAAAATGACACAAGAAAGCAGTGGTACAGGTGTTCATCTAGCCATACAGAGGTCAGTGCATAGTCATGTGTAAGCAGAATGCTTGTAATTAATGATTTAAAACACAGTTGTTGGCTAATACACTTGGATTGTGAAATGTGATGTTTTCTCCAGGACAAGATCCCAAGAGGACAATATTGAAGATGCAGCTCATGTTTGAATGCTACCTCCAAAAGGTTCTTCCACAGTTGTGCAAACATCAGGACTGTTTCCCCTTCCTTCTCCAAGTCCCTTATTTATGTCTGCGTCAAAATGTTAGCAGAGTTGCTTTCAAGGAAGGACCTAACTGACCTATTTGTGCTCCCTGTCACTGCTCCTGAGAATCCTCATCTATCTAGCTTTGTTAATTCCTCAGAGGTACTCCATTTCTTGAGAAGGTGAACACTTGCTCATACAGCCTTCAGGCCACAATAATGGGTAAAATCACCCAGATTATACCTTCTTTATTTTTTACTTAAACATTACCTTTTAAATTAATTTGGGGGGTTGGGGATTACACTAGTAAAGGCTTTTGTCTGTCAGGGCTTTGTTTGTCAATGGCAAGGGTGAAAGGGGAATGAAGAGAAAGATTTATTTTATATGAAGCTATTTTTAAGGAACTGTTAGGTTCTCTTTAGAAGGGCAGGCAAACACAACAGTCAGCTGAAGACTCCAGAGGACAAGATGAGAAGAGCTGTTATGAGTCCCCATAACTGTTATTTTCTAAATAGTCCATGTTATCCTTAAATTCAGAAAGCAACCCACCAATATTAGTGGCCCTTGTATTCAGTGAGAAGCTGTGATGTTGTTCTCACAGTCCTAAACATATCAGCCTCAACTTCCCCTTCCTTCTCACAGACCAGCTCTGTTCTTTCCTAGCCCTCTGCTCTCAGCATTCTTAGTGCCAGTCAAACCAATGGTACCACTTAAGTGATGCACATATTTTAGATGTTTCCACGTTTCATCCTCCTCCTACAACGGCATCTCGTCCTAAGAAGCAGTTCTTCCAGTTAACAGACACAAATCAGCTTGTGGGATGCCAGGAGCAGCAGAAAGTTTTGCTGGAAATTGCAGTGGTGTTCCAGAAATGCAGACCTTTGCTGATGGCAGTAACGTGTCAGAAAGCCTGTGCTTGTGTCAGATCCTTGTAGTCATTTTTAATATTGCAGGTAACTTCTGAAATGGCATGTGGACATGGCAAAGTACTCAGAAATCCATGGTCATGGGCTGTGCAGCTTCCAAAAGTCTGCTCCCACTGACAAAATTTCCACGTTGTCTCAGACTCTCTTCTTTGTTATTGACCATCTATTAAACAAATCCAAGCTAGTGCTCGCATGCAGGTCTTTGGGAAGCATTGTAACACATTTCTTGCTGCAGTTGCTACACTGGATGAAATCACTCTTGTTGAAACTCTTCTGCTGTCAAGAGGATTTATACAGAAACTATTTTAGCCTACAGAGCTATTGCTTACAATTCTATTGCTCTAATTCCTCACAAATTCAAGGGCAGAAACTGCCCTCTGCCTTGTGTTGGTTCAGGCACCAAAACCTTTTTGAATCACCTCTGTTTGGCCTAGCAACAGGGTGTTTTCTTCTGCACACTTCATTTTGTTGTTCAGAATTTCAGGCTTTGTTCTTGAGACCATAAATTTCACAGAAGACAACCTTTGAGACCGAGCAGTGTTTTGAGGTCTTCCCGTAACTGGTTCTGTAGTCACCTTTGCCAACCTAAATCCAGGTTTCCAGCATGAGACAGTCCTGCCCTCTCTCATCTCTGGCTTCATGTTGCTATCTCCACATCAGGGAATTAAGCACTGACGATGAAGGTAGGCTCCTTCCTCCCACTTCCTTCAGCTCCCAGCTGGGTGGCTGGCCTGTGCTCACTCAGTACACTACCACCACCACAGCCCAAAGGAGGCAGCAAGAAAATGCAGCACAGAGAGGGATCATGTCTTGCAGGAGCAACTTGAATTTATGTCTGGTTTAAGGAGTCAGGCAATTGCAGCCTTAGTCTGCACACTGAAAATCTTAAATTACTCAGATTTGTTTTAATGAAGTGCTTAATTTTCACAGTCAAGGTTCCACGATAACACTATTCGCTGCTGCAGTGCTTGTCAAAGATTTCGACAGTGAAGGAGGTGACTGTTTTTGTGATCTGGTAAAGTATGTCAGAAAACCCCATTTGAAAGAATGTTATCATATACTTTTTTCTCCAGAGACTATCATTATCAAGGTCTCAGTTTGAACCTTTTCTCAAACTTGTAAGAAGTGTCTTTTGCAACCTATCCCCACATGCCTCATCAGAAAATTCTGCTGCTTATGTGAGTGCACAGATCATACAGTCGATGAAAAACCTTGTGGTTTATATATTCATATATATATATTTTTAGAACTCATTTTCTGCAGATATACTTGAACGTTCAGTTACAAATTTGCTGCTTCAGTGGACATTCCTATCAGCAGCTTATTGTGAGGACATCTGCAGAGAATCAAGCACTGAAATAGGTATGAACACAAGCAAAGCAAATACATTTTAAAATCAGAGAAATGATGGTTATTGCAAAGTGACTTTTTGCACCAGTGTCAGGATGCACTGAATGTAGGAAATCAAAATACAGCATGATGTTTCCCCGCCACGACAAAGCTATTTTGTGCCACCCTAACCTAATATAATGTTAGATGGCTATTTTAGTTAACAAAAAGTAGGAAGAGGTTTACCATCCTAGGGGAGTGTTGGTATTTCAAAACCGAAAGAGCAAAGTCTTGTACTCTAATCCACCAGTGAGACAACAAGAACATTTTGTTTCCTTTCAACTATGGCCCTTTATTCATTCAAGTATCTTAGTATGATTAAGATTTCTCAGAAAAAATTGTTTCACAGGACAGTTGTCACATTGAAATTGTTAACCTATGATAACAACCTCTAAAAAACCTTCTTCTGAAGTTTTGAGGATTAGAAATCCATCCAACCCATTCAATCAGAAGAAAGTCCACAAGAACTTTTCTCCTTCCAGCCTGTATTCTCTGATAGCATAACTACTGTCAGTAAACCACTGACTGACTCAATTCTGTGTCCTTACCACAGCCATTTTCCACCATCATGACAGAAAAACCATGAGCATGGCAGATGAATGTGGGTACAGAATGCTCTCTTTGCAACATGGGTACAGCATGCTCTCTTTGCAACACTATACATGTGCAACTTTGCAAGAGTCACTGCAAGTCGCCTTACATAAAAGAATCTCAAAGGCTGACGTAACATACACCATGGATAGTATTGTTTTTCATAGTACCAGAAGACAGAATGGCTTCTGACAAAGACATTGTAAAGCCATCTTTGATTCACACCCATGGTCGCAGATGTCCAAATGCAAGAAACTTCTAAGCAAGAAAAAGCAAACAGATCTGGGGAGGCCACAAGAAAACTTGCTTGTGACTCTTCTAGCTGCTTTGTGGAAACAAAGATTACAGAATCAGAGAAACTAGAATAAGCAGCTGAAGGCCATCTGAACCAACCTCCCACTCGAAGCCAGACTACCACCAACACCAAATCAGCCACAGCTTTATTCGGCTGAGTCTTGAAAACCTCCAAGGATTGAGATTCCAAATAATGTCTTCCAGTGCTGTACCATTCTCCTATTGAAGAAATTTTGCTACTGTTCAGTTTGAATCTCCCAAGATGCAAACTGTGGCCCTTAAGTTTGCCCTCAGTTTCCAGTTCTCACAGTAAGTTCCCAGTCTGTATTGCTGCAAGAAGTTTTTCTGCTCTAGGTACCAAACTTTACACACCTTACTGAAAGTCTTAAGGTCCAATCTGCAAGTGTTTCAACATCCCTCTAGAATGAAGCTCAGTTATTCAGGGTGTTGATCATTTCCCTTTATTTAGCATCATGCACAAGTGTTCTGAGTTTGCATTCTCCCTCGTCATAATAAAAATCATAGAATCACAGAATAGTTAGGGTTGGAAAGGACCTTAAGATCATCCAGTTCCAGCCCCCCTGACATGGGCAGGGACACCTCCCACTGATCCGTATCACCCAAGGCTCTGTCCAACTTGGCCTTGAACACCACCTGTGATGGAGCATTCACAACTTCCCTGGGCAACCCATTCCAGTGCCTCACCACCCTCACAGTAAAGAACTTCTTCCTC
>JAOEHY010008751.1:0-10208 GCA_025447955.1 Psilopsiagon aurifrons
AACAAACAAAAGCAAACAAACAAAACAAACAAAAAAACCACCAAAAACCTAAACATAATTTTTTCTGTGTTTACTCTTTTTCTGCCATTTATTCTCAGCAGTGAAATCTATGTTTTATTTTTCCTGTGCTGGGCTGGGAAAGACGCTTCTAAGAAACAATCCCACAAATCAAAATGCCACCTCCCTCTGCTTTACGCTCCTCTTTATGCTTCTTCTTTCCAGTCTGACTCCTTACAAAAATCACAAAACCCAGTAGCTTCCAAGATCTTAATCACTGCCTGCAATCCAGGAAGAGCTGCTTTCACTGGAGTTCTTCCTGCAAAAGCTGGCACGAGCAGAAAAAAACAGGCAAACCCAAACTGTCAAACACAGCATTCAGGGCTGTCTGTGCTGCTGACCTCACCTCCTCCACAGTGTTCAGGGGCACCAGGGGCATCCCAGAGCTTTATTCTTGGAAATAAAAGGTAATGAATAGAAAAAGAAAATGTTTGTGTTCTCATTAACACCTATGTTTTCTTTACCTAACCCACACACTGTGCTTGTTAAAGTGGTCCAACCATGTACAGTTTTGGTTGGGGTTTTTTTCCAATAATTGAAAAAAATACAGATACCTCACAAAAATACAAACTTAAAAAATACAAACTTGGTTATTTTGGGGTTTTTTTTTTCAGCAGGAATATCTCAAAAGTCAAAGGTTATTCTAATTTACCTTAGGCATAGCTCAACAGTCACTTCCTTTAGCCTCCAGACCACCCTAGCAGTGCAGGAAACACCTAAGAATACAACAGGTGCTTTGCTCCCATATTCTCAGGCACCTGCAAACATGCATAGTGCATTTCATGCCCCAAGACCTTCCCACAGAAACCTCAGCTGTTGGAAGAAAGCATGGAAGGTAACATCTTCTATAAGATGTTCTTCTATAATTCAATAAAAAGTTTACCTACATCCCTTCAAAATACAAACCAAGCCCTGACAATGTTATCCT
Source organism: Psilopsiagon aurifrons (assembly GCA_025447955.1). Classification (NCBI taxonomy): domain Eukaryota; kingdom Metazoa; phylum Chordata; class Aves; order Psittaciformes; family Psittacidae; genus Psilopsiagon; species Psilopsiagon aurifrons. The sequence continues at coordinate 986 of JAOEHY010008751.1, forward strand.
CTTAGATTTGACTCTTTTGAGAAGCATCCCTGGATGCATTCCTGTGATTACAAGTCTCAAGGTTTTGCCTCCATGCCATGAGCTTCAAAAACCTTTAAGTTAAAATCTTTTCCGTAGCTCCCTCAATTTAGTTGAATAGTTTCTTTTCACTTGTATTTGAATTGTCAGGTTGCAAAAAAAACTTTCTATGTTAATATCACTGCATTTGATTAAAGCCACAGTATTGCACAGCACTTGGCCACGGATGGAGCAGTAGCTCTGACTAACAGTCGTGCTAACATGTGCGTGTTCACAGCTTTTTATGTGCTCTGACAGTGGTGGTTGGCAAAGGAGGAAAACATGACCAAAGGGGAGGGTGAAATTTTCTTCTCCTGATGCTAGTTATGTTTGCTGATGTTGCAGACTGAGCTGTTAGCAAGCAGAGCTTCCCACATGTACAAATTTGTATGCTGCTGCTTCTGTGGTAAGTTCTATATTACCATATAAATCTGTTCTCCCTGAAAATCATTTAAGTGTAACTCTCATTGTTTAACTTTCAATAAATAGCATGTTATTCCTAATACTTTACAGTGGGTGATGTCCAACAGAAACATAACAGCGAATCATTCTGCCTTTCTTCAGGCAATAGCAGTGATTTTTGGATGATTCTAATTAATAAGAAACATTCATAGCTTGTTTGTAGTTGCTCACAGTTTATGTTTGTAAGGGGAAAGCCAATGCCACAAACAAGACTTGAAATCATCTTTGGGCAAAGTCAAGAAGATGCTGATCAACCCTGTAGTGGTCTGCCGTGCTCACTACCCATACAGAAAACTTGTTCCTCTTGCCAGCAGCTCCCAGCCTAAGTAATATTAATATTCATCAGAATTGCCACAGTTGTCTGCTGAAATTAATCAGTACATCATAATTAGCCAGGGCTTTGCACGTTTTAGCACACATTTTAATAATTCACAGAGTGACCTGAAGAATTTGAAGCCAAAAAAAAGAAGATACAATAGGCTGCATTTAAAGGGTGATATTGTGGCAGGAAGAGGCAGCCAAGTACAAAGTGTGAATTCTTAAAGCACTATGTTTTCACAGGCTCACTGGAGGGCTGAAGCTGGAAAGGAGCCCTGGAGCTCCCTATGCCCACACAGAGCCACCCAGGCTGGGTTGCACAGAACTTTGTCTAGGGTGGTTTTGGATAACTTCACAGATGGAGACTCCATAATAGGACTTGGACAGCGGTGAAGGTAAAAAAGTGAAAGTCTTTCCCTGATTTAGTCTGCAGCTCTTCATTGGCACCCATCCTCAGCCAGGCAGCTGTTTCACTGCTCACCTGCCTTTACCTGCATCCAGACTGCAAACATTTCTCTCACCTCTGAACAATGGCTCCTTAACAAGTAACAATTCAGTTCAATAACAACTCAATCCAGCTGCAGCCATGCGTTTCCCTCCCTCCCACTTCTGGGTCCTCTCCCTTGTGGTCCTCCCACAAAGCTGGATGATGCTGCCAACATCTCTGAGTCTTGTGCTGTCGCACACCCCGCAACAACTCTGCTCTAGGCAGTGGATGCTAATGCTGTTCCCCAAGTCCCAGGAACCTTTTCCCAGTTCAGGAAGGCCAATGTTCCTTAGCCAAATTGAGTCTGTTTATGATCACAAAAACATTTCCAACTTTCAGCCAAACCTTTTCACAGCATCTCCATTTATCCCCCTGAGACTTTTACCGTTCATGCAAGACCTGCAAATAAGCACGGAATTTTGCACCAGGCAAATATTTTCCTAATTTCCAAAGGTAGTACCTCTTCCCACCAACACCAGTGATAACTGACCCATGTCGCCACCTGCTCTTGCCGCCAAATGCCAATTCTCCCACTGTCCCTCCAGCACGGGGCCATCACTTTTCCTCACCATGCCCATTGCCAGCTCTAATGAGCTGCATTTGGTGCCAGCTCTGCTGTGATGGATGGGCTTTACCACAGAGAAATGCCAGTTTGTTGCTTATAAACATTCCAGCTGGATTCTTCTAGAAAATGGAAGCAGGGTCATACTACTGAGGATTTTTTCACTGTCTGTCCTTTCTCTGCTTGCCGACTGTAGCTTCTGCTTTCAAAGAAGAAAACTTTGCTTTAGGTATGGTCTGACGCAGAGATTAAGAACTTTTACTGGTGCTTTGCACATGTCAAGTAGAGTAAATTAATGGGCAATTCCCATTATTTGTCTTTAAACTGATTCTGGAGTGAGAGATAGGTAAGACAATGTTGAGAGTGATGAACAGATAGGCTCATGCAACATTTTAGAATAAAGCAGGCTTACAAATTAAATTTTCTTTGCAAACTAAATTTTCCCCAAAGAAGACAGAGGGCTGGATTTACCTGCACTGGTTACCACAGACGTTAGCTGGTTTTTCCCAGCCATGCTCTGCAGATGTTATAGGGGAACAGACTGCATCAATGTATCTATGAACTCCAAAACTATGATTCTGTCAGAAAGTCTACTGAGCAAAAACTACATTAGCTCACCAATGCTCATGGAGCTATGCTTACAGGTACTGACTGAGGATCTTGTTCTGGGAGACTGAAATTAATATGAACAGATTCCTACAGGGAAGTTTAACCTGTTGTAGAATCTAAACTCAACGTTTCCATTTCTTCATTTCTGGAATGTTGTTTTTTACATCTTTTTCAAGCAGTGAGAAAAACAATATTAACTTGTCATTACTGATAGTAAAATCTCACACTGATAACTTTACATTACGTTCCTTAATCTCTTTGCTTGAAAACAAACTCTGTCTCTGCTTATCTGTAAGTGGATTAATGTTGTCAGGAGTTTTCAGATGTTCAATCTCAGGCAGAGATTGCAACAGCACCAAAGAGATTACAACAGCACCAAAGTGAGATTAAAAAGTAATCTGTAAATTTGAGGAAAGAGCTTGGCACTTTTGAAAACTTACTTCTTTCCATCTGAGGCATCTGTTTTCAAGCCATTCAGGTGAAATCCTGCTTCACCATCCAGGAAAATCAGAGCTGCCTTCCCCCTTGTAGAACTGCCCCAGGTAGTTTGGGATGTGGAAACAGATTAGCTGTGTGGGTAAAATATGTGCAGCCCTCACTTGAGTATGACTGTACAATAATGGCATGTTTTGTCACTTCTGACAGCTGAGGTATTTCATTTAAACAACATTTGAGTTCAAGTAACTTCGACTATTAAATTCAGTGTATTATTTACTTCCCAGTTGGAGCTGAGGCAGATCCCTGCAAGTTGCATGCTACTGCATCATTTTGCAATTATTTCTTTTGACAGGTTGAAGGTGGCTGTATGCATTACAAGCATTTAATGTTTGTTTTTTTCTCTTTTCATTTGATTACAACATTTGCTGTCCAAACTCCTTGCTTTCCTCATCTCACCCCCACTTCCTCCAGTGCGACCTGTCAGAAACCTGAAGCCAATCTTTACTAAAAATCATTCATTTTGTCTTAAATGTTTTCAGCCTCTCATCTGTATTAAAAATGAGAAATCTGTGACAGCCATGAAAATATTTTCACCTTCGCTTTGCAGTCTTTGCTTGGACTTTGATTTTATTCTTTCCATAGTAGTTTATGCCTCTGGTGAGGATCTGATTGTCTCCTTTACAGCAAATATAGATGCAGGTTTGTGCTATGGTTGTTTGGTGTGTAGTCAAGCTCTTGCTCTGAGAAATCAGCTAAGTATTTTCACACATAACAAAGCCCATTTTCACCAGTTTTAAGTCATTTTAAAACTTTCGTTACATCCCTAAGATACCACTAAAAATGAAGTCAGTTCAGAGCTCCTGAGGTGCAAAGGTTCGTGCTTGGTGAACATGATTCCCCACAAAATATGGAACAAGTGCACAGCTCAGATGCTTATGCAAGGGGGAAGCAAATCACAGCTGGTGTCTCTGCTTATTATTCTGATATCAGAAAGGTGACTCTCACTGCATCAATAGAAGTGATCCTCCCACAGCATTAATATAAAAATTTCCATCGCCATCCAGAGACACATGAGCTACCCCAGCACTGATTGCACTGGTTGACATGGATGCCCAATAGTGGACCTGAAAATCAGCTTGGTAGCTTTATTCAGCATCTTATAAAAAAATAACTGGCCCATGTCTGCACAGTACCAGATAGCCAGGTCAGGATGGGCTCGTTCGTCAGTGCCTCACTGGCCCTATTTATCCTCCATTTGATCCACATATCAAAGCTGACTTCAGCTGGCAACAGGATTTCCATATTTGCACAGTGCTGATCAGAAAATACAAAGGTAGGAAAAAATAGAACAGAATAGTGGGAGAAAATCTAAGCTGAGAAAAACAAACCTGAGTTCAAACCTAAGGAAAGAAAGCAGTAGAGTACATTAGTTAGTAGCAGACTTTGTCACAGAGTGATGCAAATGGAACAGTATGTCCCTACCATTATCTTAAACATTCCCTTCCAGCTCCATTTCATTAATGAAATCCAGCAAATTTTAACAAGCTCAATAAAGAGCGATACAGGCTCTAGTCACCTGCACTGCCTTTCTGTAGAAAACTGGTGTGATTTTTCCTTGCAAAATTTACCTTGTGCCTTGAACAACCACAGATGTGAGGCTTCATCCTTTAGTTTACAGGGATGCAGGTACCCAACCACGGTGGGACCAGGTTATCTCAGGCAGGAGGAGCATGGTTCCAGCATCCTCCTATATCACCTTCATTGGGTCCTCCTCAACCTGGTATAGACTGGTCACAGCAAACAAGTGAGGGCAGGCAGAAATTCCATCAGATGATATACAGCTGCAAAGAGAAGCTTTTATTTTTTAAAGAAGTCATTCTTTTTACTTTAATAAAGGAATCATCAAACCATTCGTTATCATGAGGGTAGAAGAGTCACAACTTGGTCCACATCCCATACCCGGTTGATAGGATCTGAACTGAAATGCTGTCAGCCAACACAGCCATTCGCTGTGAAACAGCTAAATGCCTAGCAACAACTTCAACCCACAAAGCATGAGCTGAAGATGAAGAAAAGCTGCAAGAGTCAGATATGCTGCTAGAAAACTCAGGATCAGGGAAGAAGCTAAATGTGCAGCTGGCTGCACAGCATGTATTGCATGCAGCTATAACCAAGAGTGAAGCAGGGTCCCAACTGTGGACAGAGTTTCCACAGGGAATGGGGAAGGAGACGGAGATGCAGCAGATGCTACCTTGTCATTTGCAGGACATGACAGTTTTAAACAGTAAGAGGCAGTTTCGCAGTGACCAGTGTCTGCAGAACTGTTTGGGTAAAGGACAAAGGTTGTCTCTGGATAAAACAGTCTACTTGCAGCACACCCAAGATCACCAAATCAGAGAATAAAAGGACTGCAGCCCCTGGTTTTAAGGATATGCCACTGAACAACAGGCTTATACTAGAGAGCTGTCCAATTCCTGTTTTAAATTGGTGTAAATCTAGAGAAAATCACTTCTAATTAATGGCTTGTTCTGGGTTTGCCCAAGGATAAATAAGTGAGTAAAGTGTGACCCATTGTCAGAGGTATAATTTGTCCCAGCTGTCACTGGGCAGTTTGCTCCAGCTACAGGTCTTCCCCTTGTGCTTTTCTTATCTACAGGATTTGGCAGTAGTGTGCTGAGAAGATACCTCATTATTAGTAATCATTATACCCTGGGCTGCAGTTTTATTCCTAAGAGACCAGAAAAGGTTATCTAGCCATCGGTGAACTCCATCTCCTTCCCTGAGCGTATGCGAAATCTTTGCAGAAAAATATGTTATTAAACATGACATTAATTAAGTGACAGGTAATCATTACTTTCTCCTATGTTGAGAACTTTGAAGATCTCTACCATATGTTTGGGCTTCCCTCTCTCTTATAACTCCACAGTAAAAACCCTACATCATTTAAAAGTGCTACTAAAAATGCATAAGTGTTTACATAATTGTTGGAAAGTTAGAGCACAATTAAATTTACAACACAATCAGATCACTGAAGGAGAAACAGTTTCACAGCAGTTTTTGATGCTGGCATTTCCACTTTTAAAGTTATGTTTTTCATAACTTTGTGTTTTTATTATAATGGATGAGCATGTCAAAACTCAATGCTAATGTGAAATCACTAGCATTCCTTTTTTTGCCTTTTTTGAGTAAAATTTTTCTTTGAGATTGAATTTATTACTTTATTATTAAATCCAGATCTACTTAAATTGGGTGGAAGTGAATGTTTGGTATTTTTGGCTTGGATTTTGCTGGAAATTAAGATCTTTTTCATGTTAAGATACTAAGCATTCTTCCCACTGCACAAAATGTAGCTTTTGGCATGTTTTCCTAAGTACAGAGATTTTGAAATTACCTCTTAAAAAATATACTGCTACTGCTTTTCCCATCCCAAGCATATTTTGTTTCCAGCTTACACAAATTCTGTGGATTTGTTTTCAGCTCAGACAGGAGGGGAGTGGAAGACCTGCTCCTTCACACCAGCACTATGTGAATAAACACGTGGAGCTGATTTCTCTGACCTTCTCCAGCCCAGGGATAGGATCAGAGTTGCAATATAAGCAACGATATTAATTTGGGCAAGCTAATAGATTCAAATTCAGATTGCAAATGTATATTAGTGGCAAAATACGTGAGTTTTCAGTAATGCTACAATTATTTAGCATTCTGGCATTAGATATTTCTACTGAAATGCTAGTGGCTTCGTGGAGTGGGGTCATTTCTGTATGCATGAAGTAACCACACCAGGGTGATGGGAACCTCCAGAATAGAATGGAGACAGTGGGTGGTGGGTCACCAGGTTGTGTGTGGCAGGCAGAGTCAGTGGAGGTAAGCTTCTCCACACACACACAAAGCTGCACAGGCTGAGGCTGCAGGACCACGTCACTCTGGGCAAAACAAGGCTGGATATCAGAAATCTCCCATTTCTGTAATGCACAGCTGCATGTGGATCTGTAAGGGGGCTTCTCAGCTTCCTACACAACGCTTGATCACTTGGGGACAAAACTTCAAACAAGTCAATAGATGGTGAAAAAGACCACCAACTGCAGAGGCAGAAATGTTTCCTAAAAAAATCAGCAAGGGAGACATCCCAACACATGCCTTGGACACCCACCACCTTGCCAGCCCCAGCAGAATCCCCACCAGAAAGCCCATCTTAGGCTCTGTATTCTCTAAAGTATCACACTGCATGTAAATGAAGAACAGACTCTTTTAGGATCAAACCAGAAAGGAAACTCTGCACCAAACATGCACATGGCAGCCTCACTGATGGCTGCAGAAACAATCCCAAAGCAAAGAAGTTAATTACATCTGAAATGTCTTACCAGGGACAAAAGAGGTGACATGGATCACAGCAGCAATAGCCCAGTTTTCCAGTGATCGACACGTACATCCTAACTATGGGAAATGGTGCAAAGTTAACAGTTAGCCAAACAGCACCCCGATCTCGAGTAGAAACAGCCTGCCTTAGAAAGTTCATATAGTCCACATGTTACGCCAAAATGAATGTCTTTGAACCCTTCTCTTAATATGGTTTCTCCTACTTTTCAACAAAAATATGTAAAAAAGGTGCTCCAGGAAATGTCCTCAGGCTGGACAGCTGATCTGTCCATGGGTACCAAGTGCCATCTTGTGTTCACACGCTGCATTTCATGAGAGCGTTTCCCCTCCAGTACTCGTCAAAACACCAGCTCCTGCCTGCCGCTGAAATGCTTGTAAAGGGGTTTAGGTCTTTCACGCGGAGTTAATTGCATACTGAAATGCCAGCAAAGCCATTTAAAAATAAATACAGCTGCACTTTGTATAAACGTGAACAGCTTACACAATAAATTTTTGGTGCTTACCTTGCATGACCACTGTAAAACTTCCATCCCAACCCCTCCCGTTGGATGCAGGCATGGTTGCACTGGTCATCACCATCCTCATTCCTCTACACACCACGCAAGATGATGACTTCTATGATAACTAGTTGTGTGAAATTTGTATTTTTCTGGTGGGCATCAGGGGAAGGCAGAGGGAGTAGGAAATTGTAGGTTTGCAGAAAAACTATGGTTTTATAACAACAAAGTGCCCAGGAGTCAAAGTTAGATTTCCAGGAAAGGAACAGCTGAGATAAATTAAAAACTCATAATATCTGAAGTGCTTGTCTTGAAATGTTTGTAATGGCATATGAGAAAAAATTCAAGAATTAATAATTGAGCTGAATTTTAAAAGGAAAAGAGATAGAAAACTAAACCAGAGTTCATTTTTTTTCAGAAGATTAAAGCAAAGACTTTAGTTAACCCCAAATTATTATATTTCTGGTTTTCAGTTCTTCCAAAATACTAGCTTGTTGATATCTCAGAACAATATTTTGTTTACTTCAGTATGGACCCCAAACCTAAAAATAACCTTTTTCAGTTCTCTGATAAATATATGCATTTTCTGATGTCTATTCTTCTCTCTTCATATTGAGTATGACAACCTCTTTGTGCTCCACATGAACAGAAGTGATTTCAGATGCCATACCTACACATGCATGAACGTGACAGCCCATCCTCCCACCTCCCTTCACATTCAGTATTGTGAATGTTATAACTGTATTAAAAAAAATTAAAAATCCAATACACATCTGAAAAACTTTCTTTGCTAGCTTACTGTAGAAATGAAAAGTCCTTCCACATTCATTGTATTCACAGTGCCCAAGTCCATCATCTTTAGTGATTTGTTGGCTACAAATGTGCCCTCCGAACTCAGCTCACTGCCATGGGCATTAGAATGACAACGTCAACTCAGAATTCCCTTTTATCCATAAAATTCTCGTAAAAGTTACTGCTGTCTTATAAATCAGCTTAAAATCTAATGCTCTGACCAAGTGCACAAATCCACCATTTTTGGAAGGAGTGCAGTGACAGTATAAAACCATGCAACTATATAGAACCTCATTTACTGGACAAGCTCTCTGCTCTCTTTTTTACAGTAAATTATTCAACAAACTATTGGAACAATCTTTTTCACAGTAGATTATTTGACAAACTATTGGAACAATCTTTTTTCTAATAAATACAGGTTTGTATAAAATCCCACTCAGGAAAAAGGAAAGGAAGGGAACCGAGACTGATGTGGGAACCGAGGTTACTATCGCCTGGGTCTGGGCAATAGCACTTCATTGAGTGGAGCTAAGGTAATGCACTGTCTTGGTTTAAGCCATAAACCAGCCATGCAGTTTGTTCACTCACTTCCCCCTTTTTCTTCCCTCTGCTCCTGGAGGGATG
>JAOEHY010008752.1:0-11486 GCA_025447955.1 Psilopsiagon aurifrons
AGTTTTTTGCTCGCAGGGTGGGGGGGGGGAAGGCAGTGCTTGCGTAGTCCCTCTGGCAAAGGTTTATGGTAGAGAAGAGTGAAGTAATAGCTTCACGTAAAAAATGGTAAGACACATGGAGATATGGAAGTGGTGTTTGGATGAGCTGAGAGTTGCTCAATTCATTGCAAAGCATGCAGAAGGGAAATAACCATTGGCGCACCCAACTTCTGCTATATGTCTTGACCTGTGAATGGGATGGTATGTCTGCCAAAGGGTTTACTTTCTGCAGCATTTATGACACAAAGCATATCTCTGCTAAGCAGTACAGGGGAGTTCGGTTACTCAGGGACTTAGCCTTTTGCTTCATGTGGCTTCATACCCCACTGAAATTTGCTTTTCACTTTTCTCTCATATAACACATATGTGGCACCAGAAACTAGGCTTAAACATGACATCTGTTTTTCAGGGAAACCTGAAGCATTTGCATTGCTTTTAAAGCCTTTGGGAAATGACAGGTGAAAGTTTAATAATCTCACTAATAATCTCCAGCCCCCAACAGCTGGCTGATGACTTTCTATTCTTGGAGGTCTGGCAACTCAGAAATAGAGGATCTCCTCTATAGGATTTAGAGTAGTGGTCAATCTATATTTTCTTAACAAAGACCCCTCAAGAAATAACCAAAGGGTCATATGTAGTAGTTTTGGTCTGAAGATCACTTTGCTGAAGGTCTTTCAAAACTCAAGATGATGTTTAAGGTGATAGAGCTTATGTCTGTGACTAGTGCTGACTTCTTGAACTCCAAGTGATTTTATCTGTACCAGAATTAACCTGGACATGTTAATACAGTTATGTGTATGCCAGGTATATGCTTCTGGTATTATTTTGAGGCATGCAGTCATATTTAAGACGATATTCCTGTCATTTGTGTAATGCAGCAGAAAGGTGCACAATAGAAAAAGAAGTGGCCTCACCTGAACCTTCAGCTTCGGGCTCAAATAGCCTTTAATTACATAAAACTATGAGTGAGTCTTGGTCAGGAGGAATCACTGTTCTTTCCCCACAATGTTGGATATATCGGTGTAGCTCTACAAAAGTCAGTAGAATCAAGCAGCTGGCAGTCGGCCCAGCATAGTGTTGAAGCATCTGTTTTAATAGCTGACTGCCATAGTCTTAAAAAAATAAAAGAGAGAGAGAGAAAAAAGAATATTATGGACTACAACAGCTCTTCCCATCAGGGAAAAAAACACAGGAAATTATGATTATATAATTATATTATGTAATATCTATTATCTACATAGAAAAGCTAATTAAATCATCAGAACACCTACCAAAATTCTAATCCCAGTTCTACCAATTTCTAAAATTGTCTACAAATCTCCTTGGTAGCCAGTTTTATAATTCTGGGAAGATAAAATAAAAAAAGATTGACAAGAAAAACAGGCAGAGGATTGAGATTTTTTTCTGAAGGCAGAAACCTGACCATGAATTTCATTAATTCTGTTTGACACCCTAACTTGGCATTCCCTGCAAGACCTTAACATTCATCTACAGTGACAAAGTATACAAAACTGGGTAAAAGAGGGAAAAAAGGTTATTAGGCCTGCTTTTATAATGCGTATGAAACATATTGTGACCCACATTAGGTTTTACAACAGAGGGAGTGATGGAATATGGGGACTCAGCCTCATGGATACAATTAAGTTCCAGAATATTGTTTCTTATGTCTGGAAAAAAAAAATGTTATTACTGTAATTACAACTAAAATCCAATGTGTTCTGCTGGGTTTAAGCTGAGATTGAATTGAGGAACTGAAATAAATTATATGGCTTCACATATTGTCAGAAAGTAGCTTTCTCCACTGAAGAATGTGGTCTATATAAGGATGTTTTACAGGCTTACGAACAGCATCCTAAACCCACAAAATCTGCTGCTGTACATTATTGCAGCAAGACTTATAATAAGGGAACATTTTGGCTAAAGTTCTTATCTGTCCTGAGCTTTGCTTTTTTCATTTGTTAGTTCTTTGGTCAGAGCACCTACAAGCTGGGGGGTGTTTTGGTGCAACAAACTAAAGTCCCTAGATGAAAAAGCTGATTGATATTATTTATGATAAAACCACAACAACAACAACAACAAGTTTCTGGGTTTTTTTCTGCCTGAAAAATCACAGTATCATTTTATATATGCTTTCTGCAAGGTTAATATACATACAGAAGGAGACAAAACTTCACTGTACAATATATAGAGATAAAATAGGACCATTAATAGCCTGGATTTATTACATTTATACATAAACAATGAAAATCAGCTAGAAAATCATATGTAGACTTCATAGTAACTCCTAACAATGACTGCAAGAACCCACCTACCAAATGGGTAAAATGGGACAGGAGGGAGCTGGGGGTGTGTTAGAAACTCAACAAGATTTTTACCTGAAAGCTGAAGGACTTGTGACATTTAGTCTCTTTTAGAGACTAAACACTAGTTCATCTCTAACAGGTGGGGAGGGTATCTCCCCCCCTCTGTTTTCCCATGAGAGTGTGATCTGTAGGTTCGTCATGAAGGTAAACAATTGTATATTGCTTTTGATGTTTCAGTATTGGAAATACATTTCTGGGTTAGGCACCAATGAGGCTGGCGGATGCTCCAGCTGCCTTTCAGTACCCAGAACTGCATGGTACAATTAAGCTTTTCTATGGAGCCAGATGGATGAAACAGTAGCTCCCATCCAAAAACTCTGGCACATGCCATGTTGTAAAGTAATATATGAGAAGCGCTAGCAGTGGGGGAGGTTTTCTGCATTTTAGCTGCTGGAAGGTTCTGGCTGCCTCCAAAGGAGCAGCAAAAGGATCCTGGACTCTCGGGGAGAGCATACATTGAGGAGTAACTGGAGCATGCTGTTCAGGGGTGGCTCTGGCAATAGATTTTGGGCATCTAGGAGATGGGGGATGGCTCTGGTTTCTACTGGAGGGCTTGTATAGGCTTGCAGTGATTGCAAGGCATTGCCTATGCCTCCCACATCATTTCTCTGGGACTGAGACAAATTGCTCAGCTTCAAATTTTTTACTGAAAGTTTGAGGTCAGGAATGGACAGAAAGAGACTAATTTTTTTACGTGTGCAACCTTAACTGAAGAAAAAAAATCAATTTATATTGAATTTAATAGGTAATATATGATAGAGTGTAATTCATGTATATTACACTAAAAAATCAAACCCCAAAACCCTGAGGAGCTGCTGACTGTCCAGTAATCCTTATGTTTTTTATCTTCCTCTTAAAAAAGAAAAAAGTCACAGTCCTTTCTGGGACTTTGAATTGAAACTTCAACATCTGGATCCAATGAAAATTATATCACTTTAAATAGTGGCATAAAAAACAAACAAACAAACAAACAAACTCCCCAAAAACCCAAAACCTGAGCAAATCAGTAAGTTATTGTTTTTAATGTGGTTTTTTTTTAATTCTTATCAGGAGGCAGGGGTAGGGATTGGAGCCTGATGTACTCCCATCTTTCTCTCTCCAACAGGCCACCTCCATCACATGCCCGCTGTGCCCTGTGCAATAGGTCAGGATGGGGGACCTTGACCCATTGTATTAGCTATGACTCCTGTTGAAGCAGTGTCTACCCCAGTCACCAAAAATATATGCTAAAATTACGCTGGGAATACTGATTCTCTGAATTCACGGAGAAAATAATTGAGTCATGTTCTCTTCTGCACCTTCAGAAGGAAATCCCATCACCATTTGGAAAGTGAGAGTAAACAATAAGCATGCACCTTTGTTCATGTGACATCCACATACTGAAGATAAATCACTGCTTTATTTTTACTTAGGAGAACTGAAATAGTGGAGATGACACCATCCCTCCTTTTGGAGATGACTACTATAAGGACAGGGAACTCAGCTTGATTAAATGCAACACTTGTATAGATTATTCTCAGCTATGAGATGTTTTCAGATTATGGTCTTCTTATATTGATTTTTATTTTTCTTTTCCTTGGGATTTGCACACATTGCAGCAGCTGACACAGAGAAAGTAAAGCCCACCAACTGCAACGTTTTCCTCTCTAGCCTTTTATCCTCTCCTTCTCCCCAACCTCACTGGCATGTGTCCCTTCCACCAAGTATTCATCACTAATCATGACCAGCCAGCCAGATGGACATATTGCTGCCAAAACCAGGGCCCTGTGTCAGCTGATGTGGATGTCCCCGGGAAGCTGCAGGTTACACCGACTGGGATACCACAGGCATGGGATGAGTATCTGTAGGAGTCCCTGGGATGAAGGGCAGTGTGTGTCCACTACTGGCCCCATGGGTCTCCTGGCAAGGTGGATGTGAAAAGCCTTGCTATTGTGCTGGGTTATTTTTGTCCCTATTCAGAATATCTTTTGTTTTTTGTCAGGGAAAGCTTCTGCTGGAGACAATAGGACTTTTATGGCAGCAGGGAATGCTAAATAGGGCCCTCACTGAGTAAACTGCAGTTATCTTTTCATTCCAATACATAGCTGGGTGCAACTGATATTATCAGAATTATAAAGGACTGTTCTTTCAATTACATGTTTGATTTTAAAAAAAAAAAAAAAAAAAGAAGAAAGTCTAGCTTAAATACTAGCATTTATGTATATCCCTTTTCATAGGTAGCTATGCCATATTGTGTGCAACAGGGGTGCTTGCAGTCCTCATCACCTCTCCCTGGGTCTGCTAAAATCATTGCCACACAGGCTGGTTGGAGCAGCCTTGCAGATATTTGCTGACAAACCTTTTCAGTATAATCCTTTATTATCTAGCCACAGTCAAGAGCCTACTTCACATGAAATATTTTCTGCTACAGATGGCAAAGCCTGAGACTGAGCCAATAACAGTGTAAAAATACATTTATATCAATGTAGAGGCCCTCAGCCAGCCAGCTTTTTCCATTTGTCATGTACAAGAGATATTCTCTACAATGTTTCAAATTTGTTAAAGGACTACATGGACAAAAGTGCTCTATTTTAATAAAATGTTGCAATCATACAGCACATATTAAACATGTTTGTGTGCATGGAATAGAAAGTAAGTCAGTTGTGGCTGTTGGTTCAGGTTATCTATTGCTCTTCACCATCAGATATCCTTATTAATTCGTTATTTTTTATAACTTTATTGCTGGTAAACTTTAAAGGCTTTCCTTCCTCCCTCTGAAAAAAGTCCTGGAGCTAAGGTTTGGAATTGTTTATCCCTTTTTCCAAGTCTGACTGATTTAGAAAATGATGATTTAATTTCTGCTGCTGGTTCTTCCCAGGAAAAACAATGAGCGTGTCAGCGGTATGGTGGGCCCAAGGGGTCCACCTCCTTCACACTCTCACCTTCTCAGCACCTAAAAAAATGGCTCTTTTCAGGCTCTGGAGACACTGGGATCAGAGTGGGAATGGCATGGAGGGAGATGTGAACTGCCAGCTTCATAGCATCCACCTCTTCGGATAACCCAAAGGAATAACTCTAGCTGGAAACTTACATTTAACGGAGGTAAACAGAGTAATAAGAAAGCAATTTTGCATAATTAGGAGAATACCAGCAAACTACTTACTGACATGACATTTTACATTACTATAATTGTTTTGTTGAAAAGGGGAGATGAAGAACATTTTGCTTGCAAAGCTAAAATACCTCCCCAGTTATAGGGACAGTCAAGCAACCATGGTGATTCCAGTGCATGAAAATATTGTAAGACCAAGTGCAAGAAAAATGCCCAACAAAAATGAACTATTTCACAGGAAAATAAAAGAGTGCATTTTGCACCATGAACCTTTCATTTTGGCTTGTGTCATTTGTAACACTGACACTCAGTATTTAGGCACCAGCCTGGTATATCTGTTTCCCTGGCAGTAGTAAACTGTGTGTAAAATCTGTGCAGGATGCTTCAGCAGTGCCTTCACTCAAGACAAGGCAGTTTATTGAACAAAATCCATCAAGGTAGGGAGAAAAAAATTACTTTATTTAACAGCTTCCAGAAAATGCATGGTGTTAATTGACAGTGAAGAAAACCCTACAGGGATGAAACTAGAAAAGCTCAGGCAAAGCCTATGCAGTGTAGCGTTCACTTAGAATGTTGTGCTCTGTAAATAAAGAGTGCATACAAAGCCTGGAGCCTCACAAGTGGGGTATGAGGGGAGTGTGCCCACATCTACATCTTGCTCTTCAGTGATGGACAGGCTGCCCATGGTCCGGTGTTGTAACCAAAGGGTGGAGCTTTGCACAGGTTCTCAATAAATGTTACACAAAAGGGCAAAGTTTATGCAGTGCTACATTTAAAAATGGACTTATTGGATAACCCAAGATTTTTTAAATTGTTTTTCAGAGATGGCTGGTTGATTCTTCAGCAGAAAATAAATTTTTGATGAAATAGACTTCTCTAAATATTATTCTCTGATATTTTAAGTGTAGACTGGAGATCTCTATCAGCATATCTGCGGGCATTCAGCTGTACCTGCCAGCATGCCACAGCTCCTTGAGGGGGCTGGGGATGATACCTCTGGGATGGCCCCCATCTCTTCTGGATGGTTTTGTCTTGGAGATGGCACAGCAGAGATTGTGACTGCAGTACCCGAGCCACGCAGCCTGTCCCCTGGGGAGAAACAAGTCTGTAGCACACTATGAAGCATGTGGTTAAGCAGTTCTAGCTCAGCATTAAGCTGCCTGAGCATGGAAGATATCGGTATTTTAATTTTTCATGCTGATTTGAGGTTGAAACGTTCAGTATTAGACAACGTTCCAGGGTGGAAACCTGAGGGATATTTCTGTTCAATTTTATTCTGAAAGAATTAAAAAATATTTTAGGCATTGGAACAGATGGCTTATACTCCCTAACTTGTGTCCTTAGTTCTAACAGATTATAATTAAAATAGTCAAAATCCTTATGCTTTTATTCCTTGAAAATAAGCTTCCAGGTAAATACACCTCTGGACTCACACAGTTGATATGCAGACATCAATTCATGCTTTATTACAGTATATGATGGACTTAAGATTTTCCTGTTGAAAGTCTGACAATTCTGCAATTATGTTTTCTTATCACCCTAACCTTCTAGGAAGCAATGACTAAAGTAAAACATTTTCATTAGCATCTCTTGTATTTTGATGAAGTCAGAACAAGGTTGTGCCCCTTATAACTAAATAATTTTGTCCCCTTACAACTGAATGAGAGATTTCTGGCTCAATTCAACCACTACACTGTTTTCTAATTATTTTTCTCTCCCTCAGTCCAAATTTCCCATTATCTTTAGTGCTGAAATCAGGCTTCTCTTCTCAAGCTCAGACAATCCTTGTGTATTCTCATCTGGGAAAAGAGGGGGTCAGATGGCTGAGATGAGTCTGGAGACTCAGAAGGGCTTCTAGCAAACCTGGGCTTGGGCACTAACAAATTGCTATTGTTCTATACCAGCACAGTAATGGATAGGGAAAATACAAAAATCCCAGGTAATTTCCAGGATGAATTTGCCACATTTGCTTTGTGACATTGCAATCTCAAAAACCACTCATATAAACTGCATCCAAGACCAATATTATTATCAAGCTTTATCTCTAGAGATGAGATGCTGTAGTCTTGGGTTAACACAAAACAATGTTGCGCATATTTATGTGCACAGATTTCTATATACCAAAACTGCTTGCTTGATCAAAGGATAAAATATGGATACTACTGCTTGTTTGATCTGAGATTAAAATACGGGTACTACTTTTTGTCTAACTTTTTCACTAATTCCTTAGTAGCTGTATTTCATCAGACTGAATCTTCCTGCCTAGGAACATCACAGAATAACATTTTGAAAAAGAGACGACACTGAAGTATTTTCTGCTTAACATAATGTTCACAATATTTCCCTGCTGAAATCTCCTACATGGCTAATAAATATTTAATGAACAATGGTCCAACTGGTGACAAGCTATTAATAACTCCAGAGGTAAGCTCTGTTGGACTTCAGCTGCTGATAAGAACTGGAATTTGTTTTAGTTTATGGCCAGGAAGATAATTTTTAATATTTATGCATTTTTATGTTCTGCATATACTGGTAGGTTTAGAAAAACAATATTAAAATTAAATCAGCTATAGAACCTTATAAGATGGATTGAATTTAGGTTCTCTGCATTCCTTTGTTGCTTGATCCTAAACTTCATCAGCTAGGTTGATAACTGTTTTTTGGGACACCTCTATTTTTATATATATATATATATGTACACACACACCCCCCTATATATAAAGTATATATACTGTACTGCAATAATTTTTGTTTCATTTTTAACTGTCATGTGACTCCCTACCAAAGCAAAATCAAAGCATTTGATATACTTGAAATCCTCTGGCTTTGATGATGAGAATTTTGTGGCTTCAGGAATCCCACGGTGGGAGAGCACTTCCATAGATCACTACTATAGTCTTTGTAAAAAAATCTCACAATTTCTATAATCTTTGTAAGAAAAATCTCACCATTTCTATGAAAATCCATGGACATACAGGCTCAGGCACAGGTTTATCTGTTTTTAAAAGCCAGATTATGAGTATTAGTGTGATCCTTCCCATAACCTGGGCTATAAACTTTAACCAGCTGCTTGGCTATCAGACCTGTGTTGTAGTTATTGGGCAGCTGAAGGTTTTCCAGCTTTCTCAGAAGGACCAAAATTTGCAGTTTTAGCCATTACTTCAAGCTGCATTTTCTCTTAACAGTAAATGGTGTTAAAATGGTGTTATTGCTAACTTTGTGGTGCATCTTTTGTGGTCCACTTTATTTAAGATGATTATCTGGTTTTATATCTTTATTTTCTTGTTAAGGCAGCATCTGTGTAAATAAACCCTGCCATTGGCCACCATACAAGAGAACAGCTCTGGTAATTGTATTCCACCAGCTGTATGGGCCACCATACAAGAGAACAGCTCAGGTAATTGCATTCCACCAGCTGTAACACAGGTAGAAATGCTCACTGCTTTTCTAATGATGACTCTTTAATTATAGATGAGATACAACCCAACCTTTACTTAAGATTGAACACAGAGTAAGTCCTAGTGAAGACAAATAAATGTGACGTGCATCAATTTGAGGATTTTTAGGGATAAATATTAAATTGATGATGACTATGAGAATTAGGATAATTAAGATATTACATAGTTAAGCATTTATTGTTGTGTTTGAAATAGGATGTTATGGTTTAATCTGTAATTATGGTGAAAGGAGCTAGGCAAATAATGTTGTGCACAAGGATCCAGCCATATTTCCATTTCCAGTTCATTTTACAGCAGCAGAAAATAAATAACTTTTTAAAAACTTATCTATCTTACACATTTCAGCCTCCTCTCTTTTGAACTTCAGCATGTTTTTGCAAAGAGTGACAAACCAGATGAAGTGCAGCCCTGCAGTGTCTCTCCTACCAAATGTGCTCTTGCTCCGGAGATGGACCAAGGACCTCTTTTTTTTCTTTTTTTTTCTTTTTTTTTTTTTTTTAAATTTTTAAAGCTTCACAACTAGTATTTGAAGAAATGTGGGGTCTTTAAAGGGTTGTGGATCTGGGGTGGTTTCAGCCCACTGCTTTGGTCTTTCACATCTCAGCTCAGGAGCTTGTTCTGCCTTTTGATTCAGACAGAGGTGCAGGCATTTTCAGACACTTTAGAAGCTCACCTTACCCTGCATTTAAGATGAAAAAGTGAAGGTAACTCCAGAGAGCTCAAACTGAAGAAGCAACAGCAATAAATAAAACCTGTTTTGAATATACAAGGGTGACACACAGATACCCTCTAGATATAGTTGTGCCACTTTTTAATACAGCTCAGCTATCACATACCTCTGAAAAAAAAAGGCACTGACAACAAGCTTCTGTATCTCTGCTCACAAGGGTGATGAAATAGCCCAGCTCAGATTGTTCTGACTGAGAAATAACGTGGAATGAGCAAGTACCAAATCAGTTTGCAATGCACATCCTGCCACGGAAAATCACCAGTGTTCATATGCTAGCTCAGCTTACACAGTAAGTTTTAACACCTGCATTGCTAGCTGTAAATTAGAAGTCAGACATTAGCTGATTAGACTATTTTTGCTGTGCACGGTGTCTGGAAAATTTCACAGGGTTGCTCTCTTTGTGTTTTCTTTGCAAGGAACACAAAGGGTATTTTTCCTTATTTTTACCTGTTTAACCATCTGCATATAGAAACATTATAATACTGTGTTTAGATATAATTGCAATAAAATATATCAAAAAATGCAAATCAATATGGTATAACATCTCATTTTTCCTTGTACTTCGGTTAAAATTTCAAAACCACAGATAGTCAGTGTTATTTCTGTTTCTCTGATTAATATTATCTGATGATCCCTTTTACAAGGTCCTGCAGAGCTGTGCACCTAACAGTGGACATTACTCCTGTTAAAGAGCAAGACCAGGGCCCACGTTCCTTCCATTTAGCAAAAGCATCATCTGAAGCTTGTGCATGAGACTTTGGAAACACTTCCCTTTGGCTTATTCTTTTCCTATTGCTACACAAGATAAAAATAAGGAAAGGGAAAATAAAATAAACCTATACTCCAAACTTTAAAATATCACTTAAACAATGCCCATCACTGTGTCTGTACAAGAAACACCTCATAGCCAAATGCACGCCTGAGCCTCCCACCCTTGTCTAGGAGGCATCCAAGATGGGACGCAGCTGACTGTATTTGGATTTAACTGGTAGGTTACACCATACCTTGGAGACTTGGGTTTGTAACAGGAACCACCGAGAGGCCATAAGCTATTGTGACAGAATAGACTATGATTTGTGTTTAAAAGAGTATAAAGAAGTGATAGTTTGTTACAAAATACTGTGGAGAAAGTCATGAAATGAGAAACCATTAATATGGCCAGAAAGTGACTATACGAGAGACTGAGTTATTATATCCACATAGTTAAAGAAATTGCCATCCATAACTTTATTGGATATAAGAAAAAGCAAGTGTTTAGAAAACATGGGGTTAAAATACTCCTAGTCTACCTTAGAGAACAATGTTTGTGTTGTAGGGCTGTGAAGTGATAACAGACCTTTTACAATGTTTGCGTTGTATGCCTGTGATCAATTAGCTTTTAGCCTAACTTAGGGACCTTCGACTTGTCGGTCAGCTTGAAAATAGTGCCTCCCATAAATCTGCTAGTTTCGGGTACTCCTCATCCACCCATCTGGTGTTGCTTATCCTTAGAACAGCGATCACATGGCTCTAAATTTTAGCCAGCTGTCAGAAAACTTGCAGGCATGGCTGGTTTTAATTAATTGTGATGATTGGGGCATTCGGACACGCTAAAGGTGAAAACTGCAGCCTGAGGCAGACTACTTACTTGAAGACTCTTGGCCACACGAGGAAGACTTCTTACTTCATTTTGAAGGCCCCTACCCATGACTGATGGAGGGCAGCGCGCAGCGCCAAAAGGGAGAGGAAATTAATTGTAATATCCCTGCTGCTCTCTCGGGAACCCACTGAATATGAATGTTTGTAATAAAATGTCTGTTCGCTTA
>JAOEHY010008753.1:11335-21822 GCA_025447955.1 Psilopsiagon aurifrons
TGCCCCATCCCTGCAGTGCTCAAGGCCAGGCTGGACACAGGGCTTGGAGCAACTGCTCTATGGAAGGTGTCCCTGCCTGTGGCAGGGGGAGGAACTGGATGAGCTGGGGCTCATTGACGCTGGGCTCAGGACCCTCCAAGTGAAGCCAAACCCATCCTGGGGCTTCAGCAGGGTCCTGTCTGCTTGGAGGCTGTTAATAACTCAGACACCGGAGGGGTGTTTAACTTTTAATACAATGTATATTTATTGCAAACAATAATATACAAAAAAAAAAAAGGTAAGTTTCACAAAGAGAAGGATCTTGCAAACAAAAACCAAACAAAACCAAAACTTACCTAAAGACAAAATATGATTTAAATGAGAGGTCTTTTAAGTTACAGAAATACTTTAAAAAGATCTGCTTTTATACAGAAATAGAAAGATGCCATATTATAAGAGTGCTTTAAGATTTCTTTTTTCTTCTTCTACTGAATCCCTAAAAAAACCAAACCCAACCGTTAACAAATATAGCATTTTTTTCTTTTTTAAATAAAAAAAGTTTGCTGTCTTTTTTAAAAAGCAATCCTTAACTGTTCAGCCACAGCCTCCCCTGCGTCCGGTCCCCACCTCACACCAATCCGAAGCGGGGCGGAAGCCTCGGGTCTCGTCCTTGCCCAAGCTGGTGTGTCTCAGAGAGCTGAGGCAGAAAACAAGGCAAATGATTCAGTGATCCGCTACATTGGCAACCTTTAGTTTGTACATGTTCTTTTTCTTTTCATGTTTCCAGTTTATCCTTGTAAGAAAAAAAAAAACCCAGGAAGAGCACAAGTTTGTACAAACCCAGGACACAGATTCCAGAAACAACAACTGAATAATAATAACAATAATAAAGAATGAAAGAGATAAATAAAGGACTGGTTACAGTTTAGACCATAATTTAACAGGCACGGTTACCTTCCAAATAATGCTCCCACAAACGCAATCGCTTTTGAAAGGGCTTAAAAATAGGAGATTCAAAAAAAGAAAAGAAAGAAAAAGGTGATTAAAAACTGCTCTTCTCACAAAATAAATAACTTAAAGTATCTGTGATGTCCCACAAGTAGAGGGGGTCTGGGGTGGTCGGGGCTGAGCAGAGGGGTCGAGCTCAGCCCCTGCCCCAGGACGGGGACAGGCGCGTGGCACAGGGCTGCGGTTAAGGCTTCCCCACAGCACCTCTCGCCGTGGGGTTTTCAAACAGAGTCTGCTCCGTTTTTTCTGTCTTAAGGCTCAAGGTTATTAAAAAATAAATGTTAAAACCCAACCTCCTCCCAGCGGGTTTTTCCTACGAGTTAGAAAAATAAAGCCTCTTCCCTGCTCCTCCCTGCACAGGCTCAGCTCCTGCCTCCCGGCGCCGGCCGCTTCCCAGAACATCGCTCCTGGGTCAAAGCGCGGCAGTTTGCTTTATGCCTTTTATTCTTAGAGAGAGAAAGAAAGACACTTATCTATACAAAAATACCTCTGACTGTAAGAAACCCTGGGGCTGCCCCGCTAAGTGTCATCTTTTAGCTGCTGGAAAAATAAGAGCATTTAAAAAATCTCTAAAAAATAGGTATAAATCCCCTCAAATTGGTAACGAATCATACACAGTACATACTAAAAAATATTTAAAATAGAGAATATTCCTCACAGAGGACTCTGAGTTTTTGCTTTATTCCCCCCCTATTTTTTTTTCTCCTTTTTTTTTTTTTGTTAATAACTGCTAAAAAAAAAAACTCATTACAAAAGTCCAGAGAACAAGGCAGCTGAGCTGGTTGGAAACCTCCTCTCTCCTGGAAGCAGAGTTTAAGTCCAGTCCTTGGAAAGTCTGCACCGACTATTGCTGGTTCTTGGAGTGGGCTGGCCACTTCCCGGGGGGATGCTGTAGTGCAGAAGCGCTTCCTCCTCCCCACCAGCTTTAACCTCAGGGTCTTTAATTATTACTTTCATTTCAAAGAAGGAAAAAGTCTGTGGAAGTTCTTTTTCTTGCTGCTTTCACGCTGTTTTGTGGGTTTTTTTTTTTCTCTTCTGAAATATCTTCTTTTTCTGGTTTTTCTAATGGCTTTTAGGGTCTGGTGAGCTGTGTGTAGACGGGTTGCTCCCAGTGCTGCGGGCTGTGGGTCTGGGGGATGGAGGGGACCCCCGAAGTGTCTGCAATGGGGGTGTACATAGGGCGCTGCGTGGGGTTCATGTAGGTGAAGGTGGAGTAGAGGCTGCTGCTCTGGCCGGCGGCGTGGCTGTAGTAAGAGCTGGAGTTCTGGTGGTCGGTGTAGTCGTACTGAGAGCGGGTGATGGTGGGGTAGGACGAGCTGTAGTGCTGGAGGTTGAAGGAGCTGTAGTTGAGCTGCTGCGGGGAGTGCTGCTGCTGCTCGCTGTAGTGGCTGGGGCTGAGCTGCTCCGTCTTGATGTGTGTCCTCTGCTGCGCCGGGCCCTGCTCGCTGCTCAGTGCCGGCAGCGTGTGCTGTGCTTGCGGCTGTGCCTGCGGTGGCGCCTGCGGCTGCTGCTTGGACATCCACACGTGGCCGGCCCCGGCTTGCGAGCCCGATGTGCTGCTGATGCCGTAGCTGCCGGTGTAGGTGACCTGGCCGGGCTGCCCGTGTGTGGCCGGGACCCCCGGGTGGCCGTTGGGGGGGAGGTACTGATCGAACTCATTGACGTCAAAGGTCTCGATGTTGGAGATGACGTCGCTGCTCAGCTCGCCGATGTCCACGTCTCGGAAGTCGATGTGGGGAGGCTGCCGGCCACCTTCTTGCAGAGGGCGGCCTTCCCGCTTCAGGTCCTGCTTGCCCGGCTGTGTGTCCGTCTTAGGGGTGGTGGGGGGCGTAGGGGGGCCCTGTGATTGTCCTGCGGGAGGAAGGAAAGGGCATGGACATGAAGGGGGTGTCGCTGCCATGGTGGCCGGGCAGTGCCTGTGGCTCCCCATGGCAGGAGGTGCTGCCGGCCGTGATAGCACTGTTAATAGTTAACCTACAGTCTGTGGGGCAGCTGAATAGCAGTACATTGCTTCCGAAAGCAGTTGTGTAGGGTAACGTAAGCATGTCCAGGTGTGAGGAATGCAGATGTGAGCTCTATCAGCACCCAGCTATTGCACTGGGTAAAATAACTAAGCACTTCGATGTGAGCCATGGCAGCAGGGTTATCTTTTGAGTTATATTTTTATCAGTATGGGTTCCCATTTTGCATTAGCAGAGGGGGTGGAAGGTGCTGCAGGCGCTGGCACCCCTGGGTGCACATTGGTGCACCCGTGCTATGGGCAAGGCTCAGTTCTGCCCCTCTCTTGGTGCAGCCATCCCCTTCTCACTGTATTTCTGCATCTCTTTTACATCCCCCCCCCCCCCTCAGTTTTCTAATTTTGATCATGTTAGCTTTGTAGACATCCTCCCACTGCCTTTGGTTATTACTTGAAAGCTTATTTTGTCTGGCTTTAGCCAGTAAGCAGAAAAGTTCCCTCAGTCCTCATGACTGCAGCATCAGCTCTGGGCTTTTAGTGTGTCACATAGGGAGATTGTATAGCTGTATGGTCTATACCATTATGTATACATTTGGATTAGCAATATCTAGGGGAATGGTTCTCTAAGAAACTATTTAGACTTTCTCAGAAGACACACTAAGAAATCCAGGAGTATCAAGTGTGACACAGACGAACACTGCATTGGAAATCTTATGAATACTGTAGTTATCAATCTCATGCATAGGTTTTACTTAAATCTGGAAGGCAAGGGTTAAGTTTCAAGAATGCCCGCACTGACCAAGACTGAACAAATTACTGTATTCATACATCCAAACTTAACATGGCTATGGGTAGGGTAAATTATTCAAAAAGCTACACAAAATAGCAATGCAATTACTTTTCTTGGCTCATAAACCATGATAAATTCAGGTTCAGGTTTGGAAAATCCCCCACTACAAAGAAAAGGTAAATTTTAAAATAAATCTTCTGATATATCAGAATGTAGATATATCAGAAGATATATCTACATAATTCAGAAAAGCACCTTCTTGTTAAAGAAAGTCTTTGCTTCTTAATGTACATTTAAATCTCTATTATTTATATACATATCTCCAGTAAAATAGACTAAAAGAGGCACACATGTTCACTCTGTAAAGGAAAATTCCACAATTCTTTTAATTAAAAATATATGCTAATCTCAAATGGTTACGAATATTTATGACAGACTTTTTAACAGTGATCTTCCGGTAAGTAGTTGATAATTAATCATTAGTCAACAGTGATTTTTTTTCATGAACTGCTGCTCTTCTACTTTTCCTTTCCTTGATCATTAACCATTAGTACCAAAGCAAACATAACTAGGTTAAACAGCAGTGTTTCCCTTGCCTTTAGTCAGAAATGCAGTCCAACTCAATCTTCTAAATTAGAATGGAAAATATACTTATTTTGAGGTTTAAAATGTTCATGTAATCAAAATGAATGGCTAGTACAAATTAAATGCTCTCAACATAAAGCTCAAGTGACTTGAATGATATTTTTGAATTATCAGCTAAACAAAACTGCTTTCCTTTTGGAATCCACAGTAGTAATGAGTCTGATCTTTGATATCATGGCTTAGCAGTGAGAAAGAGCACTCATCTGGCTGTTACCAGTCTGAAATGGTCAAACCCTCAAAGGAGTTCCCTCAAAGGAAGCTTGATTTGGGTGCAGATAGTGGTATGTGCTGTATATGAGAGGCATACACCAGTCTTCCTGTTGAATTTGAGTTGATTCGGAAAAAAATAATTAACAATATGTTTATTGAGAAGAGGTAAGAATGCAGTTCTGTAAGCTAGTGTTTTGAGCACTCACCTTAACGCATGGGTCCCGGTTCTTCTTCACAGAATGCATATTTTATCCAGCTCATTCATATGAACAAGGTTGCCCCCCCCAAAAAAAAAAAAAAATCCCAAACAACAACAAAAAAGCTTTAAAAAGACATATTTCAGAAAAATATGTTTGAAGATTTGTTTTCTTTCTTTGTGAGCTAAGAAAAGTGATATCCTCTAAAAGAGAATTACTTTATCAGACATGCATATGTTCACTAATATTTCTCAAAGCCTGTATTTCCTTTTTTTCACTGATAAAGCAGAACATTATCATTGTCACAAAGCTCTGCTCATTGGTGTATACTGTTGGTTCTTCTGTGCCTGGGTTCATTTGTGGACTGAAGACTAAACATCTATATTTTCACACTGAAATGCCATTACTGAAAATATTACACTGTGCTCTGCACTATGATGGATCTATTCTTCACTAACATATATGTATTGTTCCCATTGATCCTGTTTGGGTTTCCTCATTGTATAATGTCCCTGGGTCATTTTTTCTTCTCTTAACTAAAAGGCAGTTTGTCTTCTTTCTTCACACGGTATAATGCCTCTGACATAGGGAATTCTTGGGAAGTAAAATACTGCTCACTGTGAATTAAAAGAACAACTGAGTCTACAGTTCACTGCAGAATAAACAAATACAGAAGACAGTAATTTTTAAGCAAAACAGTGACAGCATATTTACTGTATGTACTAAATTAAAAATAATTCACTAAGGTGCTATATGAATGTGTTATTTTTAGATCAATGTTGTAACATGATGCTCTTTTTCTTTCTCCTCAGCATTTTCTTGTGTTAGACTTGTTTTTGCTTTTATAAAAGGAAATAGGGAACTTGTTCATTACTGAATAATTAGCATTTAAATAAAGAGCAAACTATAACACCTTACAAAATATTTCATCTTGAAAAAATTTAAGGAAAAAAAACCCCACCCATGTCTAACCATCTTCAAAATTACAGCTTTCACTGTGAAGCTTTTCAGAGATTCTGATAGAAATGATAGTCTTTCTACTCTCATGGCAAATTTGAAGTTTTGTTAAGCTATATTTCAATAAGTATTTAAATATAAGCACTAATGCAAATCATGTATCATGAGCTCAAGGAGTGTCATATCCTCAAATAGTTAAAAGCACAAGTATTCACAACCTTTATCAGCACCATCAGGCATGTAGACTAAGGCTAGATCGCTGCAAAAAATTGAAAGAGAAGCACACCAGAACTGTCTCAGTGTACAATGGTTGCCTAAGATCTGTTTCTCTCTACTGACTATAGTAGGAGACTATGCAAGTGGCTTGGCCCGGATGTTAATTTCCTGGATAATTAGAGACACAGGAGACCCGTTTTGCATGATTACATATAAATCTAGATAAAAACTGTGATACTTATAAACCTTTACAGATAATTTTCTATCATTAACACCACTCTTCACAGCAGGGATGCTCAGTATCTTCTTCATAAATACTTCCCTGCAATTTCAATAAAAAATAATTTGTTCAGCTTTAAAATAAGGAATATGAATCTCCACCTTGAATCTAAAGCATTATTTATTACAGGTTAGTTTAAAAATTAAATTAAGTACAGAGAAATACTAATTACAATAACATCTCCATAATAGTAGCTTGTTCTTAAATTGGCATCTGGGCAGATAACAGGATGCTTTTCAGACACATTTCTAGATGTTTTTTAACTGTCAAACTACCTATTACAATGCCCCAAATAAAATTCCACTTTGTCCTGACAGTTGTAAAAAGGCTCTTAAAATTCCACATAGAGCTTGAAAGTACTTTAAGTAGGGTTATATTGCTAACTAAACCCTTTGCCAGCCCTTTCCTGGGCTTATGGAAGAGTTTCACACTTAATGAGTAAAGCTGAACATCAAAAGCTAATGCTCATTTCCTCCATTCAGCTGACTAAATAGCTGCCTGCCTTCTATCTTGCTATTTACCCATTAGCATTGGTTTTGCTTTTGCCAGTTCTGGAAAACCTGCCTGGCAGCCATGGAAATCTCAGGCTGCAAATTCCCAGTCTCAAAGGTACAGTGTTTGTACTTTAAGAAATGTTCCTGTTTCTTAACAGATGTAGCGTTTTTTGAAAATTAGCCTAAGCACAGTGTTCAGTTTCTTGGGCTCTCCCTTGGCGTTACTAGAGTGGATTTTCTTCCTAGATAACTACATCAAGCAGTAAAAAAAAAAAAAGAAACCACTACCAGTGAAAAAAATAATTGCTATGCAATTAATTTTTAAAAACAAGTTCAAAGGTGATCAGGCTTCATCTATCCTGAACAATTTAAGTAGAAAAGATTAAGATACCATGACTGAAAGAAAAGGTTAAATGAATATTATGTGTGTATATTTCTGCTCTGTCACTGAATTTATCATTCAAAGATGGCTGTTTGTCAGAGTACCATCATTGTATTAACCCTTTTATAGCAAAAGGGAGCCTGTGATGACCCCTAGAACTGCTTTTTTTGTTGTCTCCATAAAAGAATTAGATTCAGCCTTTCAAAAGTATTGCATTGGGCATGCACATTGAAATAGTACACAAAGAACAATATTTGCCCCATGTCCAGCCTGCTGTACTGCAGCACTGGAATACTTATGTCCACCAGAGTGTGGGTGCAAATGTAACAAGGAGTAGCTACTATCCTTGCTACAATACCTGCAATATTTTACATAATAAATGTAAGATATGTAAAGACTCTTTGGCTTAATGCCCTTCTCTTTAACCACTGTACCATTCAGTTTTCCTTTAACTGTAGATAATACGTTTTCAGCTGCTTAACCTGGGTCAAAAGTGCATATAACCCAAGAGGACATAGCACAGTTCAAAGGAAATTTGACAATAAGTTATTGCATACTGTGCTTCCTCAAATGTATGCTTACCTTGTTCTGATAACCTGGATTTGGAATTCCTGCCAAATGGCACTCTAGATATGCAGTTTAAAATGCTTTGTTGTTTGTTTTTTTTCCATAGTATACCTTGCACCACTAACAGCAGAGATCTTCAGGTGAAAGTTAAACCCTTACACCAGTATTTGGTCCTACTAAAAGTCTGTTGTTTTGCACTGATGCCACTTGGCATTTATGCCACTTGGCATTTTTCAGTTCATCTGCAACTTTAGAATCTGTTCTAATTTCATGTTACATCTTCACCAGCGTACACAGATATTCCCTCCCTGTGTTTAATATCAATATGGAATAAATGAACATCATCTTGGGTAAATATTGTCAATCCACTTTCACCTCCATTTAAGAAACTGGGACACTTACTGTTGTTTATTTCTCAGAATTGCTTCCTTCATTTGGCCATTGCTCACTACATTTAGATCCCACATCTGCTGAAAAGACAATAAGCATGCTATTATGAGACACCCATTTAAGGGAGAACTGCTAATTCTTTCTTTGTATAAACTGAAGTTGCACTATCTGATTTTGTCAAAATTATTTGCATATCCTTTTACCTCTGTGAAAAACTCATAAAGCAAACTGGTTTTGTTAATCACTCCTGCAAATGGATCCTGGCAGCAGTCTGATTTTTCATTTGCAAAGTGAGCCAAGTTTCTGCTCTCCTCTGAAGTGCTGAATAGCACCTTTTAAGGAAGAAAAAAGCCCAAACCAGGTCTTCTCTCTAGTGGTTGTCTGTGCAGAATAAGGCATGGACCCTGTTTCTGGTTAAGGAATGAAATCGTTTATTTCCTGAAGGTCCAGGTTTGATATAGGCTATCCGAAGTATCCGCGTGTATGAGCTGCTAATACAATTGGTTAGCTGTCACTGCCCATGTGAGCACTTTCGCTTCTTCATTGGTTGATATCTTGCTCACCGGTTGCCTTGACTGGATGCTTCTTTCTTCCTTCTTATCTTGCCGGGATCTCCCTGCAATACTCCCCAAAACTTTCCCAGCAGCATTCCTCTGCTATCTCAAAGTTCTCCCAGCAGCTGGTCTAGCTGAGAAATCCTTCACATCAAGGTCCTTTGCACCCACAGCTGTCTACTACATTCAAAGATAAAAATTCTTCTGTTTGCTTCCTCCCTTCTCTCCCTCAAAGCTGCATTTTAAAATAAAATGTAGTCCTCCTTTTTCCTAATGCATCAGCTCACTCCCATCTGCACACTTGTATTTTTCTTTTGGAAAGGGACAGTTTCAGTTTATGCAGAAACATGTGAAGAATACATGACACACTACCACCAAAAAAATTTGCCAAGTCTATTGTTTTTTAAGCATTACAAATGAGAAATGCAATATGTTCCATCAAAGGAGGTAAAATGTTTGCTCAAGCATGCTTGTATTAGCTGCTCCTCACAGAAAACCAAACAAAAAGTCAGGTAAGGCTTTTCAGGTAAGTAACTGTGCATGTGCATGCATAAGTGCATTTACAAAAAAGTTGCAAGAAACCACATCTATAGATGCCTTGGGCACCAAAGACTTCTGCGTTTAGCTGTCTGGCTAAGGAGTGCAACCATTTTTTGATCAAAGCAGTGTGTCAGAAATAATTTGGAAATGAACTTTTCTACAGGTAATCACTGTTTCTTCTGATACTGAGCCAATTAAATAGAAAATAATTTCTAGAGTAATATTTCCTGCCAAGCTGTTGTGTGAATTTTGTAAACAGATGTTACTTTTCCTGAACATTAATTATAAATAATACATCTACCTTAACCATAAACTATTGATAAAATAGTTCTTGTTCTCTTTGAAAGCTTACTTTTTCAAACTGAGAAAATATATTTGCTCTTTTCAATAGCTTTAGCATAAATATTCTAGAATAAGGGATTAGAAGCCAGTGTGCATTCTGGTATGAAACTGGATATTCTCAAAAACACTGGAGTATCTTTGTTTCAGGACTTTGTAAGGAAAAAAATGCACAACTAAGACCATGTTACTGGAAAAATTCCCCTTCCCAAGCTTTCATTTTCCCTGCCAGCAGCAAGTCCTCATGTTTCTCCAGTTTAACTTCGTGAAACCCAGTTTCTTTGTATCATGTATTTATAACACCTCCACGAAATTAAGTCAGATTCCCATCAGGTTTGCATTTAGTTCAATGAACTTTAATCTTTTCGTGCTTTTTATGCTCTTGCTTATGAAAGATTGAACAGTCATTTTCCACTGTCCTAAAGAAAAAAAGATTGTGAAGTTTCAGTTGATATATCACATAGTTTTGATAATTAGTAGCTAGTAGTTGTTTTTATCTACTTATTTTCACAGAGATTGATCTCCTGTCTCTAGCTGGGGGAGAGGGAAAAATGTTTGCTTTTCTACACCAACTATTTCTGACATCACCTTCTTCATATCCTCATTTTGTTACTCCCACATTGACTTCACACACACACAGAGTGAAAAAAAGATAACCACACAAATACACAGAAAGGCATTGTAAGCAACAGATTTCTGGTAGAGACAGGAGCATGAGAGAGGGGATTAGAAGCTGTCTTAGATATTTTTAGTTCAGTACAAAGAAAGCTAAAGAATATTTTCTCCTGCTGCCCTGCCTTTTTACTGTGACATTTTTTTCATTTCATGTGCCTCTGTGGATAAGCTCACTGCCCTGGACTTCAAGAGAGCAAACTTTGGCCTCTTCAGGAACCTCCTCAGTAAGGTTCCATGGGACATAGCCCTAGAGGGCAGGGGGGCCCAAGACTCTTGGTTGATATTCAAGGATCACCTGCTGCATGCT
>JAOEHY010008753.1:22928-34341 GCA_025447955.1 Psilopsiagon aurifrons
AAAAAAAAAAAAAAAAAAAAAAAAAAAAATAAAAAAAAAAAAAAAAAAAAAAGCTTTGACTTCTAAAGAATTCAAAATTGGCCATCTACAATAGATCAGCTCCAGTCACAAATTAACAAATTAGGAGACATTTCTCTTTTTTGTTTTTTTTTTTTTACCTCCCATTAAATTTAGGGTTTTTTTTTTCTCTCGCAGTTATTAGTTGCAGAGGCAACTAAAACTGAAAAACAACAGCAAATCTTTCACACCCTTGCTTCCCAGTTTGTATAGATTTAGAACTTTTTAATAATTACCCGTATGGAACACCTACCATCTGGTGAGCATACTTTGGTCAGATGCTCTGCTCCCAGTAGTCAGAATGTCTTGGAAAAATTCCTAGTTCTTAAAAAAAAAAAAAACAAATCTTTGTCTATGCCAAGATAGCCTGTGGACCAGATGATTATCTGAATTTCCCTGGTACAAATAACTACTTCCAATACTAGTTGAAAGACAAAAGCTATGCCTAATTTTTTCCTTCTTATTTTCTTCAGTTTGATGTTGTAATTAAATAGACTAAGGTGATTAAAACAATGTGAAAAGCCTTCTAAGGAGAACAGAATCTTCAGTTTAACTCAGAGTAAGAAAGCAGAGATTTAAATTCCCTTCTCTCACACAAAAGCAACAAAAGCAAGTGCTAAAGCAGAATTCCCAAAAATTTGAACCTTTGAAGGAATCTGGAACAGAGATTCTTTCCTCCTTCATCATCTCAGGAATTGCTTAAAAAAAAAAAAAGGCACATTTCTTCCCAAAACAGTCTTTAAAGGATAAAATTTGTAATTTCATTAATGTGGCGTACATCTACTAGGACTTCTATGAGAGCTTCTCCTGCTTGTCCCACACTTCTAAAATGCTGCACTGAGTAGCTTAATTGCCTTCACTGCACTTGTCTTAATAGACTCAGTTTTACGTTTTCAGTCTTTAACAGCATAAAATTTCACAATCCAGAGTTATTTCTGCTCACTCTGTTTACTGAAATTTTCTGACAAAAATGTGAGAGACACAAAGAAACAATTAGGAAGAATGTTTATAGCCTTAAGGAGAATTGTTCATTTTTTATGTCTTTTGTTGGAAAACAGATCTTTTCTCCCATATGGCACCTCAGAACAGAGTTTTTGGCACTCAGACTGCTATTTGCTACATACTTCTAAGTGCTAATGCATCTTTTTTTTTTTCCCCCTTGGCTGCTTTTTTGCGTTTTCTGTTCTAAGCAATCAATGCCTGTAATGAACCTTAGGGATTTTTTTGTGTTGTTTTCGTTTTTGTTTGTTGGGTATTTTTTTTTGTTTTTCAACTGTACTGGAATCCAGAGAAGGACATGCTAACAGTGAGTCTTTGGAGATTAGGTTTTTTTAAATTTTTTTCATTAGAATGGGAACTATTTGTGAGAAACAGTTCATCTGGTAAACTGAGCTGGTATTGTTTTTTTTACCATTACAAAAGAAAGAATATAGAATGAAGTAGTGCTAACTTGCCTGAGACCTGTTGCAGAAGGGCATTTTTCCTTTGGAATGCTCTGCTGTGCTTTGGTAGTGAGCATTTAGGATGGCACACTGGATTGTATGTAAATAGCAAAACAGAGAAATTAGTTTAGCTTAAACTACTCCTTGAGTCTGAAAGTAGCAATTCCACAACCAATGAAGAGGAATCAGACCAGCAGGTCGAAGGAGGAGATCCTACCCCTCTACTCTGCTCTTGTTGAGGCCTCACTTGGAGCACTGTGTGCAGTTCTGCTGTTCCCAACATAAAAGGGATGTGGAACTGTTGGAACAAGTCCAGAGGAGGGCCACGAGGATCATCATGGGACTGGAGCACCTCCTGTATGAAGATAGGATGAGAAAGTTGAGGCTGCTCAGCTTGGAGAAGAGCAGGCTGTGTGGAGACCTCAGAGCAGCCTTCCAGTACCTGGAGGGGCGCTATAGGGATGCTGGGGAGGGACTCTTCATTAGGGACTGTAGTGATAGGACAAGGGCTGACAGGTTAAAACTTAAACAGGGGAAGTTTAGATTGGATATAAGGAAGAAATTCTTTACGGTTAGGGTGGTGAGGCACAGGAATGGATTGCCTAGGGAAGATGTGAATGCTCCATCGCTGGAGGTGTTCAGGCCCAGGCTGGACATAGCCTTGGGTGGCATGGTTTAGTGGGAGGTGTCCCTGCCCATGGCATGGGGGTTGGGCCTAGATGATTTTAAGGTCCTTTCCAGCCCTAACTATTCTATGATTCTATGATTAAGAAGGGGACAGCTACTAACAAAGCAAAGGATGACTGAGATGTTTCTAATACTCCCAAAATATTCTATAATTTTAAATATTTAAAACTTAATCCCAAAGCCACTGAAATTAAAAGGAGCATACACTTTCATTTCAACAGGCCTTTGATCACATCCTAAATTGGAAATTATGCCAACTATTAAAATAAATTTAGCAATAACACTTTAAAGTAAAAGCCATGAAAGTTAAATACTGTTGGGTTTGATGTTTTTCAAGAAAACCTATCCAGAATTCAAGCAAAATTTAGCCAAAAGCAGCTACCACCATTTCCACTAAACTGAAAAGAAAACGTTTGTCATCCTGCGTCACTTCTGTTTCTGTCTTTTCATCACCACCCTACACTGTCCTGGTACAAGTAGCCAGTGAGTCAGAGGGTGAATAAAAAAAAGGAATAACATACAGATTATAAACAAGAGAGAAATAAAAACTTTGCTGTTAGTTCAGTTACCATTTGGCCATATCTGAAGTTGTTCTGGCATATCTGAGGGATTGGAGCTAATCTGATTCAGCTAGATGGAAAGAAGACTCTGTGCAGTTAACGACTAAGCAATTGTCTGTAGTGTCGAGATATTTATAATCCCTTTCTTTTAGAATTTGTATTAGCATATACAGTAATCTTCTTACTGTCTCAGATCTAAAGACATAAAAATGATAAATCAAGAGACTGAAAATAAAAGTCTGAATCCAAGTAGATGAAATAAAGCAGAGAAGTACTAAGAGCTACCAAGACCATAAAGTAAAACTATATCAGAGACACAACCTGTGTCAAGATCTCCTTGTCTTTTCATTATTCAGCTGCAAATATTTTGTTTTGATTTTTCTTCTTCTTTGGCTTTTTATAATTTTACATAAAATGTAGTATCATGGCCATAGGAAAATCACTCCAAAATAGTCACCTATTAGACTATCCATCTTAAAAATAAATGCCTGTAAACAAATTCTCTAACTTTATTCATGTCTCCTGCTACATTTTTACTAACTGTTGTTATAGACAAGCATTTTCTACACTGTTAAATGATACTGACTTGAGAACTTCATCTTGACATGCATTAATTAGGATTTATTTGAATACCAGGTATGGATTTAAAGTCACCATAGCCAAAGAAGTGAACACTGTTGCTAGAAGACTGGTAAAGAGCTGATTATAAACCAGGAACTTTATGAATGAGTTAAGAGAATTAAAGCCAGAACACCTAAGAACCATCTTCTGGTTGTATTTAAAAAAAAAATATAAAAATCTTCTGAGCTTATAAGTCTATCAATTATTTTAAAAAAAAAAAAAATAAGTACATGCACATTTTTAATATATAATGAAGGCACAAACATAAATAAATGTGCACGGCATGTAATATTATATCTAGAGAGTGTGCGAGGTTGCAGAGAATAGCCACGGACACTACTGCTGGACCTTGGATTTGTTCCAGTTTCTGTGTTTAGATGTCTACCTTCAGTGTGTCCCACACTTCCCACTATTTTGTGAAGGTTCCTACTTCACACAAGGCACTCAAGAGTTTGAGAAGAAGACTCACAATCTCTGGAGGCAAACTTCATTGCCAGTAAACAAATTTCATAATGAGAGGATGCAAAATCATGGCAGTGGTGTGGAAAGAATGCTGTGGGAAAAAATAGAGGAGGTTTTTTGGCATAGTTGAAAAGGTAAGGATAGAAAACAGAAGACTAATTAAATTAAGTCTTGTACAATGTTTTAATGTAATTTCCACAATCACTTGACTTTTTTAAGATTGAAAAGGGCATTTGGAATTGCAGTCTGGTAAAATGACTTCAATTTTCTGTTTGCAAGATGAATAGGAGTTTCCCTTCAACTTTAAAAATAATGGTATCAGAAAAGAAATGTTATAGGATGATGACAGATTGTAAGGTTGGAAAGGATAAATCTACATCAATCCTTTCCATTTCATAGAGAGCTGGACACAAAAGTTGTGACCTTTGGTAAAGCAATTTTATTTTATTTTTTTAAATTACAAGGGTAGTAAAAAAAGCTTCTAGTACAGCCAGGCCCATTGAGAGGCATGTTGAGATTGAGATGTCAGAAAGCCGTAGCATAGATCAGTATCAGATGGATTCAGGAAGCCAGGAGTGAATGCAAAATATAGAGATGAAAAATGCCAACCAATAAAGTTTACACTCCCCTTATTTTCTCTGAGTCGTCACTAAAGAAGCCAACAATTCAGACAAAATTATATCTAATTATAGCTAATGGGACCTAAGAAGTTAGGTTTGGAGACACCAGATCTCTACTAGAATTGCATGCAGGATTTCAGTGTGAAGGCTGGGTTCTGAACTATGTGCATAAGGCCTAAGGCTGAGTTTGATATTTTCAAATTTATCCTGTCTATGTGTGTGCTATCAGCCTACTTGATAGTATTTGATTACAGCCTCATTTTTTTTTTTTCTTTTTTTTTTATTTCTATTCCGGATTAGTGTAAAATATCAGAGATGTACCCACAATATCTCACATCTGCAATTCTGCTTGACTTAAGTTAAAAATTAGGTTAATCAAAGAGAAGGAAAAAGAAAAAGAAAGGGTAAATGACCTAACCTGTCAGCATTTTCACATTAATTTAACTTTGGTCAATAAATGGGAAAAGCTTGTAATTGTTCTTGAACAGGATTTATCTTCCTGATTATTGTTGTTCAGTTCCATCTTAGATATTATTTGGTAGCAGAGGTATCTGAAATCCAGGGTGATCACTAGGGTATGGGGTCTTAGGTAATAAATAGCCTTCAGAAGTATCAGCTGGTGGACAAGTATTACTATCCTCCTTCATGATAAAAACCAGAAATAAAATTCAATATCAAAGCAACCTAAGACTGAGACATCTGGTTTAAAGTAAACTGTACAGGAGCATCTACAGTCAGTAGAGAGAGATACTGTCGCCAGAGAGATGTTAATTGCATGCTAGGTTGAGCTAAGTACCAAAGAGAGATGCCAGCAACTCAGGATGCTTCTCTTGCAAAAAGGTTGCAATGGGACCTGCATAACTAGCTTAGACAAGGTTTCCAGTGTTGAGTAGACTGGGTGACTGACACATACCCTATGGTTTTGTTTCTTAGTTCAATTTCCCCACACACCACCACCACAAAGAGTATTCAAATTGCTGTTTAAAACTGAAGATGCTTGTCTCTATTTATTTTTTTTAATATATACAAAAAAAGAGCAATGCTTACTGACAATTTCCTGTTTTACTAATTTCAACTGATTTCACAAAAACTTGAAAACAGGACAAGTAGTTTGAAAGACTATCCATTCTATTGTAACATCTTATGCCAGACTTTTCCTCCACAGGCACTGATGCTCTAAGCATTTCAATGTGTATATCTGCAAGGAATGGTGCATTGACTAACACTGACTAATTAATCGTCTATGTTATCAAACTCACTTTTCTTCAAAACTTCCTTCCATGTTCTAAGAACTGTCTAAAATAACACAGAAGCTTGTCTCAATTAAAAAAAAAAAAAAAAAAACAGAAAAAAGAAAGATTGTCATGTTCACACAAATTAAGCATAAAGTTTTTAAATACCTTTCAGCTTTATTGAGTTAATCATATTCACCAGTAGCACAATCTTTGTGTCAGAGACTTATGTACTTAGCATGAGTATCAAGCTGCTCAATGCATAAAACTTTGATTGCAAGATGCTTATACCTTCCTGCTGTAGAAACCTACAGTGTCTAGTTCCAGCAATAAGAACCTGTCAATAACTGAAGCTGACCTTTTGCCTTTTCACAGTTCACATACAGCTGCCTTGCTCAAACCCTCATTAGCCTTGCTCAGTGCTCTTTGTGTACGTGCTGCAATCTGCAGTGCCTAACAGGGAGGGAAAATATTCACAATTTTAAGCCAATGTTCAGCTTGCCAGTTGTTGGTTTGGGTTTTGGTTTTTTGGTTCTGGGTTGTTTTGTTTTTTTTTTTTTTAATTTCGTTTGTTATTTGGAATAAGGGTACCACCTACTGGCCATAAAATTTGTTGTAAAATTATCTGAAAAATATCCTCTTCTGCTCAGTAGCACTTACTCCCTTCTTATTGATTGAAACAACCTAATTTCATGCTTCTCCCATCATTTACTACCATTCTGGCCATGCTGATTTGAACAACATTCCTTCTGCTTAAAATACATATATATATCAATAATGGACAAAGAATTGACACAAATATTATGCAAGAGGCCAGCTGTTCCTTGCTTTAGCATACAGCTTTATTAACACAGGTGAGCATTCATACATGAGTGAACAGCTTGATTTCTCCAGTATTAGGCAGGAACGGCCTCAAGAATCATATTCTTTCCTACATAGAAGTGTTCTTACCTCTCTACCCTTTAAGGACACAGGGAACAACAAAGTCTTCCTGCTCATGATTTTCAGCTCAGGTGCCTGACCCTGTCCCGCAGATTTTCTGCCTTTGCAGAGCATGCCCAAACTCTTCCTCTTCAGCCTTCATGTCTCACCAGCCAGTGTGTGAAGCAGAGAAGATGGGAGGAAAAGACAGAGCTTCATTTAGGAGTAACTAGAGAGAATATAAAGGCCTGTAAATGCCTGGATGGGCATGATCTACCTTTGGTCAGGAGAAACTCAGCAGTTGCTCTTCTCTTTCCTCACCCAGGACACTCACACTGCTCACTCCTTAAACAGTCAGCTACATGAAATACCACAGATCCTTTCCAGCCTTACTTCTAAGGCCAAGTTTCTGAAAGTTCATGCTTACGTACCTTTGTCCTGCACACCCAGTAAAAACAAGCCCCATGAACTTTAGAGCCACTACCTTCACACCCAAAGGCCCAGCCTACCTTTCTTGCTTACTGATGCCAGACATTTTTCTGGACTCATCCCAGCTTCCCACTGACACAGCTGATCCTTCCTACATCATGCCCTCTCTTCCCCTCAGGCCACTGCCATTTCTCACAAAAAGATAATTTGCCTGTGCAGAAAATCTGAATCAGAGCTGATCTGAGACTGAAAAACTTCATGCAATAAATATGGGAAGCCTTTTTAATTCAAGAAAAAAAAAATCAACAGGCATTTTAAATGGCATTTATAAGGTATTTTACAGTGAAAGAATACTGGATATTAAGTGTGAAATTTATTCTGGTGGAGAAAAGCATAATAAACAAATAGTTACAAATTAACACTTAACAAATTCTAACCTGTACTCTTTATTCTAATTTTTATCAGTTAGGGTGATTAGTCTTTGAAAAAGATGATCAAAGGTGAGAGCGAGACTATTTGTCTTTTTGAAGTCTTCAAATGGGGACTGGAAACTTAGCTTTAGCTTTGATTAAATTCTCTTGTCTCCCTTTTAAATGAAAGCAGAATCAATGAGTCAGTGTTTTATTCTTCATGTATTAATTATGATTCTCTGAACTCTATCCACTGATAAAAAATATCTGAACACTTGTCATAGTTTAAGCCCAGCCAGGAAACCAGAAACCATGCAGCCGCTCAGTCACTCCCTCCTCTTCCTCCCTCTGCTCCCAGAGGGACTGGGAGGAGAATCAAACGAATGTAACTCCAGGGGTTGAGATAAGAACAGTCAAGTAATTAAGGTATAACACAAACCATTGCTGCTACCACCAATAATAATAATAATGATGATAAGGAAAATAACAAAAGAAGAGAATAAAACTGCTCACCACCCGCTGACCGATAACAAGCGCAACCAGAGCAGTGATCTCACCCTTCTGGGTAACTGCTCCCGCTTTATATACTGGGCATGATGTGCTGTGGTATGGAATACCTCTTTGGTTAGTTTGGGTCAGGTGTCCTGCCTCTGCTTCCTCCTGGCTTCCCCTCCTCCCTGTCAGAGCACGAGACTCAGACAGTCCTTGGTCAGAGTAAACATCACTGAGCAACAACTGAAAACATCGGTGTCATCAGTGCTGTTCCCAGGCTGAAGGTCAAAAACACAGCACTGCACCAGCTACTGTGAAGGAGAAAAATGACTGATGCTGCTGAACCCAGGACAACACTAATTTAGACATCTGGGCTGCAAACTTCAGACCTTTGCCTACTACAAGTCTTAAAAGCAAATATTATATACAAAGGAAGAAAGTAGAGAGAAAAGTATCAACTTTAGTACACTACCATGGAAATGCATCATGTGGATTTGTTTTTCTAAACATGGGGTTCAGTTTAGGCTGTCACACTGACAAGATAGAACAAAGCACAAAGAATCTATGGAACTGGTTTCAGAAGGTCAGGGAAACTGTGGCTATTCAGACCAGGAAGCAGAGAGTTGAAAGCTGCGGTATTGACTAATAAAATAAGATTTTATAACCTTTACTCAAGTCATACTGCCTCAGAATTTTCAGCAGAGTAGTGGTGTTCATAAGGTGGGCTTTTTTTTCACTAAAATCGGTGGACTATCAGGTGTGTTTACTAATTTTCTTACCTTAAACAAGGGAAAACTAAACCTTTGGCAAAAAAAAAAAAAATAGGGCGAATAAAATCACTTTCTTTGCAGTGAAAAACGGGACTGCAGACTAATCCTGTGGTTCAGAACAGAATGAAAGATTTCATATTCTTGCTGAAATTTTTATTGCATTGAATGCTGCGCATGAGACTGCTTTTGGTGCTAAATGTAGTCCAGATGTTTTGGAGAGCCTCAGTCATATCCAACAGTAATGTGTTATAGCCTGGCTGGGATAAAATTAACTTTCTGCATAACAGTTCATAGGGTGTTATTGTTCATGTTTGTGACTAAAACAATACTGATAATACACTGATGTTGTAGCTACTGCTGAGCAGTGTCTACACAGCACTAAGGCTTTCTCTCTTCCTCACTCTGCCTATTCACTGGATAGATTGGGATGCACAATAGGTAGACAGCGGACAAACCAGGCAGATCACCTGAACTAACCAAAGATGTATTTCATTCTATATTGCATCATAGTCAGCAATAAAATGGGAAAAGAGGGAGTTAAGGGGTTTTGCCCAGAAACTAGCTTGGCCTTAGTCTACCCATGGGAGGTGATACATGATTGCCTTTGCCTTACTTGCTTTGGTTTCTTTCTCTCTTCCACTCATCCTTCACTTATTAAACTTCTTTTTTTATTACTATACTGACCCCCAGGTTTTTTCTTTTACACTTCCTTCCTTCATCACCCATCACAATGAGGGGGAAATGAGTGAGCAGCTGTGTGGTATTTAGCTGCCTACCAGCATTAAACCACCATGTGTAGAGAGAACTGAAAAAAAGCCATACAATAATTTTAAAAGTATTATGGGCCATACAAGAATCTCTTTTGGAAAAAGCAATTTTCTGGACAAAAAATCAGCGGCACTGTGGTGCAAAAGAACTTTAGGTATTGGAGCAATGT
Organism: Psilopsiagon aurifrons; assembly: GCA_025447955.1. NCBI lineage: Eukaryota > Metazoa > Chordata > Aves > Psittaciformes > Psittacidae > Psilopsiagon > Psilopsiagon aurifrons. Next base: position 32,569 of record JAOEHY010008753.1, read on the forward strand.
AGCATAACATAACCGTGTCATGTTAGTTGTGAAAAGGAAACAGAAGAACTCATTAGATAGCAGACTATTTCTTAAAAAAAAAAAAAAAAAAAAAAAAAAAGAAAAAAAGGAGAGAAAAAGAAACAAGTTCCAAAACTTAAAAGTGAATGACAATCATGCTTGTTTTCATTCTTTAAAGGTTAACATAATTATAGGTTGAAAACAAAAATTAAAGCCACTCTGCTTAAAAATATCCAAAAAGGATTCAAGTTACAAGACGCAATTAACTTGTGAAGCTCATTACCATGTAACTGTAAAGGAATGAACAGTTGCTTAAAAGACTAGCAATATTAGGTATAATAAATCAATGCAATATTATTTAGATGCATTCTGATCATAAATATTGTGACATTAAAATATTGCAATCTTCAGTCATTTTTAGCTGCACTTTGGATGTACGTTTCCCATTTTTCTCTTCAGTGGAATAGCTTAAGCCCAATCCTATCTTGCCATTGGAAATTGAGCCTCTATTCTGAATGCTTAGGTGCACTATGAAAATAATACCTGCTTTACACAGCACAATTAGAGTTAGGCTTTTGCTCCAAATTTTAATTGAAATTACAATAAATAAATAAAAAGTACAGTTTTAATTTAAATAATGATTTGACAGGAACAAAAGCCTTCTTTTTAAAAGTTAAATTTGAGCGTTCCAAATTTTAATAGGCTGGAGGAGAATCAAACTTTGGCTTTTGAAACAAACAGCCCTACTCTTCCAAAAGGCAGAACCCAGGCCCATAAGCACATGTCTGTACATTCTGGGTACAGCTAAAAATGGTGTCATCCTGAACACAGCCTCACTTGGAAATAACAAGCAAGAAAAACAGATCCTATCCCACATTGTATGTGTGGCAGCCTTTGAACATGTGCTATGTTCAACATTTTCCTTACACTACTGCTGTGATCTCTTCCTCCCTGGCACACTGTAAGGGATCAGCAGCTCTATATCATTAGTGTCCCTCTCCTGCCAGAGGCATCCTCTCTGGCTTTCTAGCAACAGAGGGGGTCCTTCTATCCAGTACAAGAGGTATAGTTGGTACAAAGCCAATGCCACAGTTATATCCGCAGTGTGCTATTCACCTAGTCAAAATGTTGTAATAAAATATTTTCCCATCAAAAAATGCCAGTTATCTGGCCTTGGCACACTCCTGTGGAGTGGCTGATCATGACAAAACTCCAGCAGAAGCTGGCAGACAGGCTGACCACTTGGCTGTGACCATGTCACCTAGCTCTGCAAGACTTAATTCCTCCAGAAAGATTTTGCTGATGTCTAAGATAGCATAAGAACCCTGCCTATAAGCCTGCTTATGTCTTTCTACAGGCAATTCCCCAACATCTTAGTGGACTTTAGGGATGCCTGAGCATTTTGCCTGGGAGCCTAGCAGGTGGCAAAAAATTTCTGAAGACACTGAGGATCCTGGAAAATAGCCCCAGAGCATAATATTTGGTTATACAATGGATCAAACATCAAAATAATTATTTTGCTTTTTTCCATATTTTTAGTAAGATTTGTTCATGGATATATATGTTTTTTAATTCTAATATTTTTGTACTCATAATATTTAATGACATTTGTTGGTGACAGCACATAAAGTACATGCTGACCACAGAGAGAGCATAAATACTGTCAGCATATATCACAAATTCTGGTAACATGTGAATTTTCAGTGCAGTGCAAAATGAAGTTTAGCTGCGAAAGTGCACGGGCAATACAACCAGAATTTTCTGCTCTAAGAT
>JAOEHY010008753.1:34441-53259 GCA_025447955.1 Psilopsiagon aurifrons
TAATAACAAAAAGTCATCTTGCATCCAATATTTTGAAGGAGAATGACAAGAAAATCTACCAACACCTAGAATATATAGCAATAGCCTAAAGTCTATGTGATTAATCTTGCTTAATATTTAGCAAAATATTTTGAAGTATCTTATATCACCATGTGCTGTCTTGCCTTACAGAGAAGATTATATTAAGAAATGCTGAAGCGTGTATTTAGCTTTAAGAATATCCTTAAGCCCCTTAAAAGCAAATCCCTTAAAATTAAATAACTGTTTGAAGTAAATAAACTGAATGGAGCCGAAATTATGGAAATTATGTGTTTTTTCATGTTGTGGTACACTAAAGCCTTAAGGGCCCATTGAAGTCAATTAGTGCTAGGAAACTGGAGCCTCCCTAGTTATCAAAACAGGTTAAATGCTCAGAAGCTTTGTCTTTTTCTTTACTTCCACCAGATGGTGGTATATTGCAAAAAAAAAAAAAACCCAAACCAAAACCAAAAAAATAAACAACAACAACAAAAAAAACAACAACCATGAAGACTGTTTTTCCACTCCTTACCTAAAAGCATTGGAAATTCTTCATTAGTACAGTGACTTTCCTTCTACTCTGTTCATTATCGTTTCAGATGTCAGATAGCTCATTTTCAACAGATTAAGTAAAAGATATATTCACATTTATTATTTTTTTAACAAAATAATTTAATATATTTCTATCACACTTCAGCAGTGATTCCTAACTACAGTGTTTTCATCTATTTCTTCTCAGCAGAGATTGCTAGCTGTATTTCAGTCTTTGTCTTACCTGTACTTCCGGTGCACCTTTCTGGTAGATTAAGCATAAGGTCCTGGGTATTCCAAGCTAAGTACTTAGACCATAGATATATCATGATATAACTCCTGACTGTTCTGAGTGCTTTGACATCAGCTGCAGTAAGATTTAACTTTCACTTAAATGTTGGCCTTGGCTTCAATGCAGGAAAATTTCCACTGATTCTGAAAGAATTGTTTCAGCTGACAGGTGAGCGCATGTATAAAGCCACATCAGGCTTTCCAGCACCTTCTAGAACTGAGTAACTCAGGAGAAAAAGTGAATTTCGAAGCTCTCACAGGGTATGGGTTTTTCTTTGCAAGAGCCATGGGTACTGGTGTCAGGGGCTGTTGTGACTCAAACTTTATTCTAGCTAGTTAATACTCTTGCACTTCATCTCCAAGTGTTGTGGTATTGAATTGCAATCAGTATGTGCAGACATCTAAGTGCTTACAAATAAATAAATAAAAAAAAAATGCTGAAGGGCTTTCAAATCATTGTATTCTCATCAGAGAAAACAGTTTTTTTTTTTTTTTTTTTTTTTTTTTTCTTTTTTTCTTTTGGGAAACTGTTATTTCATCATTTGAAATGAGTGGAAGCTGTATATTACTGATTTTAACAAAGGAAAGTCTTAAAAGGCGAAAGTAATGTTGCTATCTACACTTTATTCACTGTGTTTTCTCCAGGCAATGCCTCGATATGCATTCATTAACAAAAGGGTCCAACTTGCTAATCCTTAAATTCCAGAGGCTGAGTTTGGAGACCCTGGGAATATGATGCTTAACACAAGTCTTGACATTCTACCCTGAGCTGTGAGGATGTAAAAAGTAGGCTTCAAGCCTGGAGCAGAACTATTTGCTAATTATCCTCTGTTCATGTGAAAGTACAAACCAACATACATAAACAAGCTTGTTCTTAGTCTCTCTGTGGCCATACAATATTATTGAAAAAAAGAAAAGTTAATAATCTTTAATAGTCATTCCTCACTCTGCATTTTTTTTCAACACTTCCTTATGTAAATTGCCTTTTAGACTTTCTTTAGCTGCAGATACATAGCACACTCATAACCCATGCTAGTATTTTCTATCAGTTGTAAGAATCTAATTTTTAATTCACTAAACTTACTGATAATATTTTGCCATATGTCCATCTTACCCGAAATGTTATTTTTCTTCCCTTTTAATTTCCAAAATATTTCCAAAATATTTGAGTGTTCTCTCAAACATTCACTCAAGAAATACCTCACATGGCACTGGAAATATCTCATCTATGACACCAGGTACCAGGACTAGTAAAGTGATTATTACTTCAAATCTTGCTTTATTCTTTGTAACTTCAGTTTAACTGGCTCTTTAGCTGGCTCATATTTTTTGTCTGATTATGATAATTATGTAAGAAGAAACTTCTCTCACTCTTTATAGGCTCAAATCAAGATTCATCTGGCATCTTTGCAGCACTGGAAGCTGGAGTGTCTAGCCAAAGGTAGATTGCTTACTGATAGATAATTCCTGATACATGATTTTTTCCCCAAAAGTGCTTCTCCATTAAGCTTGGAGGAAGGCTGTATAACTAGCTGAGACCTAGATATCTGACTTTCAGATGCTTACAGCTACATGAAAAATCTCTAATACTTGCTGGCCTAAAATTGGGAAATATTGAACTCAGTGAGCTAGATAATACCTTCTATTCTTACTGTGTTTTGTGTTACTTCACATCAAATTTCATTCACTTTCAATTCTGTAGCATCTCTACTTTTGCAATCCATGCAACAATCAGAATGCTTTTAAGGAATTAGAGAGAAAACTTCATTTTGCTGAGTAGTGCTGATCTATTTTAGAATGGGTCAAGTTTCTAGAGACCAGCTAAAAAATAAAAAAAATAAGTGCTGTAGGGTACTCACATATCAGCTACTTTTCTCATAAAAGAAGATTAGGCGCTGGCATGTGCACTTCCACCTTCTGCTGCTGACTGGCTGCTACTGCAATAGGAAAACTGAAATACTGGTTCTCACAGTTTTGATTTCTGCAATTGCAGGAGGACAGGCAAAAGCCTGCTGTTTCTTGCTCTTGGAAGAGGACAGGTGTAAGCTTATTGTACTCTGTGTCAAAGAGATAGCAATTTTAAAGGATGACAACATATTTTTAAAGACATTTACATTATGTATAATTGCTCTCTCTGTCCCTGGTGTTTTGGGTTTTTTTCCTATTTAGCTTTAAATGCAACAATTTTTACCCATATTTTGTTTGAGTCACCTATGCTATCTCATCCAATCATCACTTCAATCTTCTGCCCTCCTATCACCTCTGCAATATCTGAGGGGCTTATATATGTGTACTGCTGTCTAAGAAGACTGGGGCTTCCCTGTCAATCACATCTTTTCCTCTTCTCCCACTCCAAGTTGTGTTCAGTTCAGATCAGGTGTGACTGTACAGGATATAAAAATTGATTTTGTGAATGTTGGAAGGTGACCATCAGCTGTACTACCAAGTTGTGCCACTCAGACCCGCACTAGATGAGATCAGCTATGGATCATTGTTTTAGCCAGCTCTGCTAACGCACAGCAAAAGTTATGAAACTACCAGCATTTTTTTTACACATGAAAAAAGCACAGACATTGATTTTTTTTTGGCCAGAAATATCAAATAACATCCCTGAAAAGATCTTGTGATAAGATACAATTTAACAGACATATGGCAGAGGACAATATGTACATTGTCTTCATATATAAGTGTGTGCTCATATATAACACTTATATGTATACCTATATATTAGGAAAGGTAATATTGTACATTTATTTGGCCTTTTGCCTTTTTCCCCAAACCCTTTAAAATGGTTTTACAAAACTGTACTGTTTTAGTGTGCTTTAGCTTTCTGTATTATCAGTCTCAATGAATATCTATAATGATGAATCTGAATAATCTTTTCTCATTCACACCTGTTGCCAACCACATTTTCTTGGTACAAGTTCAGCTAAACAAGATGAGCCAGAGGGACTTACAGTATCTTCAAAGGGGCAGATGCACTTCTAGCAGAAAAGCAAGAAGTGCTTAAGTGAACAGAAATCAGGTTTACAAGCACCATGCTTCAGATATTTTAACACTCACTCTAAATAAAGACTTTACTTTTCACAGTAAATGTCAGCTCTTTCTTTCACATTAAGACATGCCTTGGAAAGTCGTGCAAATAGTACATTATGTTCCTTCACACACTACTGAAAGCTGCTAATAAGGCATCAAAAGTGTTTTAGCATAGCATATTTTCTTTTGCTTTCTGCCTTGTTGAATACTCAGAAGAGAGCTTGTTTATAATCTATATCTGTCCAGGTCACAGAAACACAGATTTCTGGACCAGGTCAGAGAACCACGCATTGCGGTAGGCTGTCTAATTTGCTACAATTGTGCTAGATACATGAAGAGAAACTAGTTTTTTGGAAGACCAGTTCTAGGTTACTTTCTTTAAAAGAATATACATTTCTGAAGTTTATCTCTAAACTTTTATCTGTGAAACCTCTTTGACAAAAGCCACTGTTCCCAATGCCACTTACTGGTCTTACACTGAAGGAGAAGTTTCACAGAGATTCAGATGCCTTTCACAGGTTCTCAAAGAATATGAGAACACAGGGTATACAAATGTAGACTCACAGATTTTCTTTGCATGAGGGATATTATCAGCAATTACCCACCATTTCAGTTTCTGGACACAGTGAGTAACGGATATTTTACTCCTCTTTTTGTGCATTATTAACATTCAAAGGAAATCAGTGCTGACCATGCAAAGTCATACATGTTTGAATCCTGAAGACTTACACATTTTGCTAAAGTGAAGGGACTTGAGTTTTCTGCAACCACACACCCTCATTTGACCTTTTCCAGTCTCTCCAATTATAAGAGCATTCTATCTGAAGAACAGCAACAATCCAAAGCCTTGTAAACAGAATAGAATGGGTAAGAATGGAAATACAGAGAAAAAAGGTCAAGACTACACCAAAAAAAGAAAAAAAAAAGCAAAAAAGAAAGAAACAATTAAAACCTAAATTTATTCTTTTCAAGTTAACAGTCTGTTTGAAGCAGCACTTCAGTGAAACCCTTACTACCCAGGAATAGTTTGTATTAGAACAGTCTCTGGATGTCATTGTCCTAAATAATACACAGATATTTAACAAAGATATTCCTTAGACTGTTCAAAGAATAATTTCCTTACTTTACCTAAGTAATAAGTATTTACTTAAATAGAAACAAGAAAGACAGAAACCAATCCTATTTAACGCCTCTAAACAAAGGGGAATTTTCCTTAAAGCATGATTTCTTCTATGCTAGTGTTGCACAGTGTCTGGTACTAGTGTTCGATATTAGTTTTAGATATTTCTATAATTCAAAATACCTTTTTGCCATGTAAACCCCATAAAACCTGAGGTATTACCACATAAAATCAGGAGTGATAATGAAGCCTATAAAAAATTACTTTCGAATTATGCTTTCTTAGATCAAACTCTCCTGTGGAATAGGGAATTACTTTCAGCTCTTGCTGCCTGTCTTTGTTTCTTTGCGGGTGTAAAAGATGTAAAGAGGCAGCCAGCTGAGTGTCTTTTTTCTGAAAAAAATGTTTTGCTATGCTTCCTAGATATTATCAGAGCATGAATGGTACTGAGGGTTGAATCAGAGTTATGGATAAGCCCCATGCCAGCATTCAAAGCAATAGATCTGAATTCTTAAGCTTCAGATACTGTTTTCAACAATATATACACTTCAGCCTCGTATGATATAAAAAGTAAATAACAAATCTATATTTAAGAGCTTGTGGGAAGAAATCCGTACAACTACAGGCTGATGCAATTTTAGCACAATTTAAGGCTTTTGATAGAAAATTTAACTAGATACATGTAAAATAGGGTAAAATTTAGTTCATCTATGATGCAATAGTTTTCTCTGATAATATTTTTTTAATACATACTAAATGCACTACATGTAATTTATTTAATTTCAGCAATATTTGAATCAGCCGTATTAGAGTGGTTCTTAAGTGAACCAGAGTAAATGGCAGCACAAGAATCAGAAGTAGGACAAGGAACTGGTGCTATGGTGGATGAGAATGAGTAGGTCAGAGTTGGAAAAAATTCAAGGGACACTAATAATTATATTCCTAAAGATTAAAGAATCACTCTTTACTGTGTACTTTCATAAATTGGCATAAATGATCTGACCAAAACAAAAAACAAACAAATGCACAAAAGAAAACAAAACAAACAAAAAAAAATTAAAAAAAAAATTATCTTTATCTTCTTTTAATAGATAGCATGATCTATATCGGTGTATACACACATACAAATGTAAGTTTCTAGTTACATTTCAAGAGTGACATGAGCTTTTTATTTATGATAAGGCCCTCTCCTTGGAGCTAAGTTTTCTTCTGTTCTTTTTCATAGCCCTTAAAAGGTCTTTCTTGCCTCCTGCATGGATACCACGATGTCTTCTAGTTCTGTGGCCAGTGTAAGAAAATGGTGTTAACTTGCTTCAGACACAGATTCAAACCACAAACCTTCTCCAGGCTGGGCAAATTGGTGCTGATAACCCCAAACCATTAACAGCAATCTGTATTTCTGCTCTACTCAGTACTAATATTCCTGGCTCTGCACAGCTTACTGAATGATTGAACTCACTGTGATTTGTTTCATCCCTGACCCTTGCCACCCACTCTTTCCTTTTCCTGATCAGCTTTATTTAGTTGTTCCAGTTTCAGCTTAAAATCTCTACATTTGAAACCTCTCAGTTTCAGACTGCTTTTCATAGTTCAAGGGAAGTGTTGGGAATGGGAGCCACACAGCTGCCCTTGTTATCCTCTGCTGGGAACGCTTCTTTTTTTCTTCCAGAATATCTTGTATCTTCTAGTTCATACAGGCTTGTTCTCTTACAGCCCTTTTCAGATCATGTCTCTAACACTGAAATCTGTAAAACCACAAAGGTAAAGTGGAGGCACATGCAATATTTATTTTGAATAAAAAAAAAAATGTTCCTAACTCCCTAATACTCCATGGACAAGGTCAAAAAAAAAATGTTCCTAACTCCCTAATACTCCATGGACAAGGTCTTGGAATAGTAACTCTTAACTCCACTATAATGGAAAAAATTTCTTCAGTAAATGGAAGCCTTTGAAGAGAATGGAACTTCAGTATTCACCAAGGATATCAGCTTCAAAACCAGCTGCAATCTTAGTACTTCAGTGCCTTCTGCATAATAAAGACAAACATTCAGAAATTTGTGTCCTTACTTGTTATTTCTGCAGCAGATGGCAGAAGTAGCATACCTTAGTATTCTGTAGTTACATATCCTCATGACTTCATTTGTTAAAAAATTCGGAATAATTTTAATAAACTCTTCATTTGTGGCCATATATACACATACCTTTTCTCCATGTGGCTTTTTTATTATTTCCTTTTTTTTTAATAGAAAAAATGCACGTTGTCTGTTCCAAAGAGCTCTTTATTTAAAAGATAATTAAATAAGATACCAAAACACGACAAATGCAGTATATATGTTACACAACTACTATAAGGATTTTGCAGTTCACAAAAATATCCAAGAAATTTCATTCATGCAAGAACTAGTAAGTAAACTATTTCTAAGACCTTCTTTATGCCTTCTATAAAGGGGAAATCTTTGCTTTTTGGGGGGAGGATTTTTTTTAAGCATAGGAATTATTCATTGAATCAACTAAATTGATCTTTTGTATCTTAACAAAAAGCTTCAATATTAGGTTCTAGCAACAGTTGCTTTTAAATGCATAGAAAAAATAGTTTAAAAAAAAAAAAATGGAAGAACCACACAATTCATTCCAGACAAAATGATTCCCCAGTCATATAGCTCTGCAACAACTTTAAGAAAGTAATGCACATATTTGTTCTCCTTTTTTTTTTTTCATTTTTTTCTGGTGTATACATTTATTTTAGACCTTGAGCTAAATATTGATTGGGGTGGGGAGGGAAGAATCTTGAATACAAAAATACAGATTACAAAATTCTGCTCTGCAGCTTGGATTTTTAATTAATGAATCAGAAAAGCTGCAGTAATGATGCCAAGCTTGTCTTTTAGAATATTTCCAGTCTATCCTCAAGATCATATTCACTGATGTACAAATCAGGCAGTTTTTCTTTCACATATTGTTGAAACTTTTTTAAGCAGCTTAGTCAGTACATCTGGACTGAGGTCCTCAGGCTGCTGGCAGTCATTTAAGAGAGAGATGCATAGACTATCTAAGAAGCCCCTTATATATACATACGTGAAACTCATCCTGCAAAAGATTCCTACAACATAACTTACAGAGTAAAATAGAAAATATTTCCAGACTGAAACTGTACTGTAACTTGAGACAAAACAGACTGGCACTTGTCCCACTGGGAGCTCAAATAAATACTATTCCTTGCTAATTCAAGTCCGGTTAGGTACAGTCCTATTTTTCCTTCTGTATGAGATGTGGAGTCTCCTGGGCCAGCAGCTGTACACTGTCATCCATTTTTGAAAAGCAAATCTTACTTGGGCAACTAACACCTCGTGAAGGCTTCGAGATTTTTAATAGCTGGCAATCTTTCTTTGAAGGTGTTCTTGGGTGGCTCCCAGGGTGCCATTCCCCATATTGCCACCTCATAGGAGTCCTTCAGCCAGCCAAAGCTTGCCTGCTAATGAGGTGCCACAAAGCTCTTTCCAATCTACTGTCTAATCACCAGGTCTGTCAGACCAAGAATGCGGGATCTGATGAGTTTTAAAATGAGATAATCCACATTGTGCTTTTGTGTGTGTCTTAATGTGACACCTACTAGATTCAAAAGATTGGATGAGAATGACAATTTTTCGGTAGCAATGAATAAAAGCAAATATAGTTTAGCTCCTTTTGTCAACAAAACTTAAAAATGGGATTCAGATGTTCCTGAATAAAATAATAAAATAGTAAATAAAAATAATTTCATGTCTATTTATTACTTTATTTAGATGTTAGGGGGATTATTTATTTATCTGTTTACTTATTTATTTATTTGCAGGTTTTCTCAGCCCTATTCATGACTTCTGAATGTTTGAATTTGGTCACAATGAAAATCTCATTCTCCAGGTTCCTGGTGAAGATCAACCCCTTCCCCTACTTCCTTTGCTTCCTTGATAGCAAAGTACAAGTTCTGACTACAGTTATGTCACAGGAGTCAGTATACCTTATTTTGAAGGTTCTCTGCAACTCTTGTTTCATGATTGCCTTCAGTCAGCCCAGTACTTTAGATGATCAGTCTAGAACCTTTTGGAATTTCAGAAGAACCTGCTCCTGTTTCTGCCCTCCTGCACTCAAGTATTACAGTGGTGGCTTGTGTGTTCAATTTGATATTGCATAGTGCAAACTGATAACTAATCTTGGAGAAGAGGAATAAAGATCATGACCAAATTTTCATGTCTCCATTGTGTATTAGTCAGGAGTAGTGTATGAGGCATAGCCACAGTCATACGTCACATAATTAAATCTCTTTCAATCTGCAAAATTCACATTTCATCCACTCTGTTCACACCAAAACCATTAAACTCATACCTAAAACACAGAACAAAGTTTCGACTCATACTAGAAAAGACAGAAAAAAGCAAATTTTGTAATACACCACAAGCAAGACTCAAGAAAGACGAAGACTTACCACCACACTTAACCTTGAGAACAGTAACTGTTATGTTTCTTTTAAAGAAAAACTAACAAATATATGCATCAGAAATGATAAAATTATTTATTTCTCTAGGATTTACCTCTATGGGGCATTGGTAATATTATGGATAATAGCTACTAAAATATATAAAATCAAATTGAATCTCAGTTACATTTAATTCTACATTAGAAATAACTAAGAGGTTTCTGCAATTGCTCTGTATGAAAATATCCAATATTTTAGGAGTATGAGAAATAATTAAGTATAAAGTTTCTGAATAATTGGTATAATTATTCATCTCTGAACTTTGTAGCAACATCAGCAATGGAATAGGTAGGAAAAATGTGTTGCTCTGCAGAGACAGACAGTAAATGTCTTAGTAATTGCCTTTATAAAACAAAATTGTTCGTATCAAGAGGCAGTTCTTTAAGCCAAGGTAGCAATCTGAGTTAATGGTCTTCAAAACAACATTTTAAATTTAAGGCAATTATGAGCTTCAGGAAAGAAGAAACTGAAAAGTGCTGTCTGAATTTAGAAATCTTTACAGATTGTAAGAGCCTATGCTGGCTTGAAGTTTGTTCAGCACCAATTGCTGCCGTAAATACAGCATTAATTTTGAAAGATCCCACTGAAAGAATGCATGAAATAAAGAAAAATATGTATAAGACTGCTGGGTTTTGTTTGTTTGGGGTTGGGGCTTTGGGGTTTGGTTTTGGGGTTTTTATGCTGTTATCCAAAAAGGAAGGCTAATGAAAGGCTACAATTCCACAGCACTGAGGTCATCAGGAGGAATGAGAAGGGCTTTCAAGAAAATAAGGATGCCCCAGACCTCAAAATATCCCTCTAACAGCTCTGCATACATGGCTTAATCATATGGTTTAAGTGTGTTTTCTAATATCTTAATGCTTCTATGCTTGCTTTTCACCAAAGACCAACCAGCTAAAATGGCAGGTTGGGCTTTTCCATCTTTACTGACCATGTTACAATTATGCACATTGTTTCCTACTCTAGTTATGAGAATCTTTCACTCTTGATAACATTCTTTGGCAGCTTCCTGAACACCTCCATCACAAGCTAGAGAAAAATGTACAACCTACCTCCTCCAGTGACACACAGTAGCTGACCCTGTGTGGATTCACATTGTCCTGAAAGCAAATGGGTTATTTTAAGCCATTTTCAGCCGGTCTGTCTGGCTAGTCTGCTAACTCTGCACTGCAAGAAACAAGTACAGAGAGTCAGAGTATAAACCCCATTTGAGTGTGGAGCATTACATGAGGGTGGAACAGCTATCCATCATCATTTGAGGTCCTCCCCCATCACCCTGAATATCTAAATCACATCCAAACTGAAAGAGTGGGTTGGTTTTTTAAAATTGTAATTCTCTATGAGATATCAACCACATTACCTTACCCTATTTTTTCTAATTCTTACGCTCTTAAACTGAACATAAGAGAAAAATATCATGGCAGTTCATTTATGCATGTCTTACTCTTCCATGCTCCCTATGAAGTCATGAGCTGAAGTTTCTTTCCTTTCTTCCTTATATATTGCTAGCAGTGAATTTTGGGATAAACTCTGTTCTGCTTTGTTATTTCAGACCAACAGCTAATTTAGAATTGAAAGTGTTCATAACCAGACTAAGGAACTAGTAGGTTTGTTGGAAAGAGAGATGGTTCTTAGTCACTTGAGAGCATACTGTGTCTCCAGTCTAATTCTATGATGGTTTCATAAAAAAATAAAGGGTATGAATCTACTAGAACCTTATTTAAGAAAACCCTTAAGCACATTAAACATTTAAAACATTGAGACCAAATGTGTTTAAGTGCTTTGCTGTACTCAAGTTATAATAATTGCTAGTTATTAGTATATGCTCAGTTATATCCTGTGACCACATGGATTTAATGGCCATTGAAGAAATACACTGATTAATAATATTTGCAGTGAGAAAATACAATTAGCTCTCATATAGTAAAAATATATTTTACTGTAAAAAAAAATCCAGCATCGTCTCTCTTATGTAACAGAGTTGGTATAACCACTGGGATAGGTCTGTTTTTAATATGCATATTCCTGCATATGTTTAATAATAATTGACAGAAAATCTGACCTGTGCGAGGATGTGGAAATTCTCCGAGTGGTTGTTTTGTTTTTGTTTTGCTTTTTTGTTTTATTTTGTTCTCTGATAATCTGTCGGAACATGGCTGCTTTGAAAATATACCTCAAACAGACAACACTTAGATTTTGAAAAGCAATGCCTGACATTTTTTGCCTCCTGGTCTCAGCATCCAGGCTTTGTGGGTTTTTCTTTTCACTGTTGTTGGGACCCCCAGTTCTTTCAGGCTGTTTTCTTCAACACTAGAACCTGGATCATTATGATTCTGAGTGTTACGCACACATCACAGACACAGAGACGGAAAATGTGTTTCAGGTGGCACTTGATTCCTCACGGCTTGAAAACAATTTTTTCCATGCTGGAAGCTTCCCTCTCAATCAGTTTTCAAGACTGCTCTTAAACCCTGAAACTGCCTGGTTTTATTAAAAATATGGAGAGGGAGGGAAAGGAAATGCCTTTTAATTGTAAGTAGTTTAAGATGCCTTAATTTTAATTCCACTTACAAATATCTCTCCCAAGTTTCCCATATAACCAGTTTAGTTCTTAACAGTGACAGGACAGGAGCATGAATCAGCAGGGTGTTTTTTTGTATTTATTTTTTTTCCTGAGCATTCATTGATTAGGTAAACACTGTAAATTCTTTTACTGATTTAATAAATTCTTTTCATATTTAGTCAGTGATACACAAAACTCTGAAGCAGGGTTTGTTCTCACTAGCATATTTTGTTAAAAGTCGCATTAAAGTATTGTTCTCTTAAGTTATGAATATTCAGTGGCAAGTTAAGAGTCAAAAAATAATTTATTTACATGCAGGCTACTTAAAACATAAAGTTTGAAATTGCCATTTAATAGTTAGATGATAGTGTTTGTTTCCTTCCTTCTACCTAATCCCTAGTAAATTCAACTGGCCAACATATAAAATATTGTGCTGGTTCTGACTAGTATATGATATAAAAATTTTCAAGTGTTTATGTATTTGAGGTGTTTCATTAGGAAATTGTAAGATTCTCAGTAGGGTTTATGGACAGTATCAATTTTACTCGGTTTATGTTAATGTGCTTTATAAACTAGGAAAAGACTACAATATTGTTGAAAATACATTGAAATCTCAGTTTTGTACAATACATCATGCTTAGAAACTAATTTATTTGCAAATGTATTGGTCCAATTAATCTCAAGTAGGAAAAAAATCACAATCAAAACAACAATTGCAAAAAAGACACGGTTATGTTATCAACCTGATGATTTTCCATAACATATTTCCACACAAGTATGATTTTAGATTTAAATAAGATAACCATAACACACAGTTACCTAGAAACTAAATATACATTGTTTTCTTCTGCTGCATCAGTAATATGAACTTCTCTTGAGTATGTATGGCCTTCTAGCTTTGTTCACATGTAGCTGCCGCTTCAGAATATAGGGATTTTTTCTTTTCATTATTTCCTTGTCTTGGCTTGAGTTCTCTAGGTCAAAAGCATCTTGCTGAAGTAACTGTAGGATGCAAGAAGAGGCACAATGTTTGTTGATGAAGATTATAAATTCCTAGAAATTTTATACAACTTTATTTTGACACCTGACATCAAAAAAAAATCTTTACTTCAGCAGTTGCAAGTTTAAAAAAATAAAAAAAAAATACATAAAAAATAAGATCATTCATTTTGCCTCAAAAGAAAACCTGGAATGTTTTAGTCAAATTGACTAAAAACTTCCTAATGATTGTCACTCTGTAATCACTCATTTAGGCCAAACACCTCCTAAAACACCTACTGCTAGCTGGTTTCAGCTTATGAACAATATTTTTATCTGCAGCTTCCTACAGCTAAAAATTCAAAACATGCAATAAATAAGAAATTAAATAAAGCATAAGAAAGCCAGTATTTTATCAATCAGAATTTGAGTTTTACTTTTAGTTTTTTGAAGTATTTTGCTCAGACTCTGCATTTCTTCATCTGTTAAGTTTTCATCCATTCTCTCACCACGTTCTTCCATGGTCAAGCACAGCCCTGGCTGAAAGGCATTAGACTGAAATTGTTTTTGTCCTTACCCCAGTATTTCTCTAAGCAATCAAACTCTGTCATTCAATTACCTGATGAATGAGTGTTCATCTAAATTCTATTTAAATGAACTGAAAAGCTCTCATGGTTGCAACTGACTTTGGAGTCAGTCCTGTATGAATAAGATCACAAGAACTTTTTTCATTACATAAATTGTTCATTTCAAGCCTTCTTCAAGCCTTCTCCCTCTGGCTCTATCGCTTCTTTGAGTGTGTCTTATAAAACTTTGCACTGCTTAAGCTGAGAGAGGAGTATTTTAATTTTTTTTTCAATTTCACATGTAGTACTGTTAGGAGTGATTATTCCCAGCCACCTGGAGAGGTGATGCAACTGCAAAGTAAGAAACTGTGATTATGTCATATGGGTTAGTGCATATAGTTAGTTCTGCGATAGCTCCTTTTCAGCAATAAATGAAGAGATGAAGAGAATCCTCAGAAAACACTGGTTCTCAAGGGTGTTGTAGTCTTTCATATGGACCGCCCTAGCTAATATGAAGGACTGAGAATAAGCCTGCAAATACAGAGCTGTGATTCAGCAAATAAAAGAGGATCAAGGTTTAGCCAGACTGCCCATGAACCTGCAACAGCTTTAGAAACTGAGTTTGCTGGGAAGTGGGTAGTAACGTAAGAAAAACTCTTTGCACCATGCAAAGCAGTTTTTAGTGTAATAGATAATAACACAAGTGGATTGCGCCCAGTGCATCTCTGTATGATTAAAGGCATTATGGTAAGTATCACAAATGGACTATAAACAATCACCATTTAAGAACAGCAATCCTTATGCAATCACAATGCCACCTTCCAGGGCTGCCGTTAGGTGCAGGGAAGTAAAAATCAAGAGTTCCCTTGCTGGTTTCCTAGCAATGATAAACCTAGACTGCCTGGTAAAATTACGTGTGTACATGGGCATGCATCCACGCATTTTGAACCCAGTTTGCCTTAGGGCCTTAAAAGCGTTTTCAGAAACTCTGCCTCAGTAAATCTGTGCTAACTTCATGTCTGTTAAACAGATATTACTTGTGTGTTCTGGCATACATCTCACTTTCATGTGTTTGTTTTGTTCATTGGAATGGCTACAAAGAGTGGGGAAGATACATAGTTGAGAATAGCTCTCATTTTTCCATGAGTCAATATAAAAAACAGACACTCAACTCATCAGAAACTACATAACTCACATCTCTTTCAATAAGAGGCATATTAGAGGTATTAGAGAATACAAAAACTTGAAGAAAAGCTCAAAGCAATATGATGGGTATCACATGGGCATGAGTTTTAAAAAAACCATTACAAATTGAGCCTAAGAGTTTAACAGCAGTTGAAACATGCATTTATGACAGTTTGTTTTACCTCCCAATGCTGAAAGGTTCTGCTGTGGCAAACTTTTTGAAGTTGATATACTGTCAGCATTGCTTCCAAGCTGAAGCCATCCAGAGCAGCAGGAAACTGTCTTCCTGAAACGAGATCCTCTTCATCGACTTCTACTGTATCCCCCACTTGGTTGTTTATGTTGGTGACAAGATTGCAGACATTTAGCAGGGTTATTTTCCAGTAAGGAAGTTTTGCTCTGTTAATCTGGAAATACAAATATCTAATATTTAATGTGTTGCAATTTTTTGTTCTGCTTTTTGTTAATAATGTGTAACAGTCAAACATTTTGGTAGGAACAAGCCTGTGTGTCTGAAGTATTTTTGCCTGCTCAAATTTTAGACAATAATTAGAGAGTGCTGAAATTAGGGCAACTCATTTATTAAATGCACCAAGTCTGCTTCCCTGCAGCCTTACCCCACAGATAGATATACATGATGAAAAACTAAACTGTTACCAAACCAGAATGGCAGCATTTCACAGACATTCTGCACAGGTGCAAACAAAAACACAGATGGAAATTAATATAAATTCAGAGGCATAAATAAGGACAATGAATGAGTCAAACCTACAGGATAAATTCCCAGTACTGGAATCCAACGTGGATGCCTGTGGTTAAATAGATGCTCCTCCCCAGTTCAGAACAAATACCAGTAATTTCAAAATTCCCCCATAAAAGGAATGAAGTCCCTGCTTCAGGGCAAGCTGTCTGATCAAGCTGTGTCTGAAGTCATAGAATCTGTAAGCCCCAGGAGTTTTGGATACTGGAGACTCATGAATCTAGGAGAAGTGAATAAAAGGTCTATGGACTTAGATGAAGATAGAGAAACGATGAAAGAGAGCTGTGTAAACAATGTATTCCTGATTTGGTAACTGAACAGAAAAACTCAGACCAAATGTGTTTAGGTGCTCCACCCTAAACAGACGTCATTCCGAAATGTTACAGAAAGACAGAAATAGAGAAATTTCACCATGGCTTGTCTCAAATTTACTTGTTCCAGGATATTCCATTACTGGAAAGGCATTTAACTTTTAAATCCTTTTAAAAAATGCTGAGGAAAATAATTTTTACTTCTCACTGTTCTTTCCAAGCAGTTGTGGCAATAGTCTTCCTTAGTTTTGATTATCAGTAGAAAAAAAATTAATGAAAAATCTAATTCCTACATCTTTCACTGCTTTATATGTCTTCGCTACTTTCTTGGCTCTCCCACTACTAATAATTTTTTTCAGATTATATTACTTTTAGTGATACTGAAATCGCTTTTCTTAAACTAGAACTGGTGACATAGCAATCTCCAAATGGCAAATAGCAAATTCCTATTTATTACTGGTAAGAGCTTCCATGCTGCCCATATTAGGATTACGTTTTATCCATGAACTGAAATGTAGTTGCTTCTTTTCCTTACTGTACAAAGTTAAATATAGGTGTTACATTAACAAAGACACTGCCTTTTATATACTAATGGCATTAATTAAAAGTGTGGAAGCAGTGCTTATTTAGCTGAACATTAGATTGTTTCTTTAAAACACCTTCCTAAGAAAGGGGAATTGCATATCCACCACACTTTACTAGTTTCTGAGGTAACAGAAAGAAAATGGAGAGTAGTGAAGAAGAAAATAAGAAAAGCTGGCATCTCTACAAGCATTAGTTTAAAAAAATTCCTTTTTGGCCATAACCATTACTCCAATATACAGCTGATACATGCATGCTTTTCAAAATCTGAATAATTTAGCCCTTACATAAAACCACTTTGTGTTTTTAGATTTCTGACAAGGCTCAGAGAAAAAAAAAAAAAAATATTTTGTTTTGAGGCTAAGAAGAAATCAAATCTCTGATCTGTTTCAGAAGCTTGAAATTGGTTCTGTGTTTTTTACTTTGAGCTCATCTGTTGTCCCATCTACATGCCCTAACTAGTCTATTGAATTATTCGAAAAGGTGTGATAGGCTCAAAATAAAAATTAACCTCTTTGCAGAACATCTAGTTTAATTCACGTAAGTTAAACCTGACAAAGGAACAAGCATCCACTGCAATGTCAGAATTCTCTTTGGTCTATTTTAAAGTATCTGTGAAATATAAAAATATGGAGCTCTCTGTAAGAAATGAGGAGACTTTTCTAGTGCATTTTTCTCTCCTGGGTGTGCTAAAGAAATGGGAGGTAGCACTACAACAGCTACACTGCAGTGAAAAATAAAACCTAGGAGCAGTGCTGCATGATCAAGTGAGAGTTCTGAGATAAAAAAAAAAAAAAAAAATTAAAAAAAAATTAAAAAATATTCCAGTGGATGGGAACAAAAGAAGAAAGGATAGTGAAATTTATTATGTCTTTCTGCATTATTTATAGCATCTTTTGATCTAAAGATACTACTTTATGTTAGCCCAGTAGCTGTGTATGTTTAAAGGAACTTTGTGTATTAGTAAAATACTTAAACAGCAGGCTTCATTAGGTGAAACTGGTCTTAGCTGCTATTTATTAGGTTAGGGGAAAACAAAAATTGCTGTTCTGTCTGCAAATATATTTGCTTGTTAAAGGAGTCTAATTCCCATAAATACCACACATGTATCACCCCAAAATATTTTTGAGTACACCTGCTTCTGACTTACACAGCTGCCAGCTCACAGAATGAGTCTACAAAGCATTAAGAACCTCAGTCAAGAATGAAGTATTTTGTTATCTAAACGTGGAGCTCTCTAGGTCATATCGTCACTGAGCAAGCACCCATGATACTTTTTCACTCCACTATTACAGCAAGCATTACAATTGGACAGCTTTGTTTTACAGAAAATTGGAAATCTGTGAGGCCCTTATCCTAAGGAATATGTGAAAATGCAGTTTAAGATGACTGTAACCCAAATGTTCAGTTACATTTCCAATGTGTGATATATTCTCAATACAGGTCTAAGGAATAACTACAGTTGCTCAAGACATGTTTTGGAAAACAGCTGCACAACAGATCAAGGAACCCGTATCTGCCACGACAGAACTAATTTTTTTTAAGATTATCTTGAAAGAGATTTGGGAATGATCTGAAGGAACAAAAGAGACAGCAGTATGAATCAGAATTTAAAAGTTATTAATGCTGAAGTGAATATGATATATGCATTTCCATTTTTGAACATGCTTCTGAAATATGACTCAGATATATGGTTTCCCACTATAACTTGAAAGGTACTTTTAAATCACCTAAGAAACTGAAATGAGCTTGAGAATATTTCCTGCTTTGACAACAGGCTAGTCCTATGAAAGATTAGAGAATCTCTTTTCCATTTCTCATTAATGATACCCCTGAAAGTTTGTTTAAGATAACTTCTTATGTTATAATGCACACCACTCAAATGTTTGGTTTGGGGATTTTTTCCTCCAAAGAAAGGAAGTTTTATTCTCTGCTTTTTATATTCTTGCCTTTATCTAATGAAAGCAGATGAAAAACCTATTCATAACCAAGTAAAACCCAAGGTAATGAAGTATCTCTATGGTTCCTTTTTGGAATAGTAGTTGAATTTTGTTCAGCATGTAACCATAATAAAAATATTCTCTGTCCTTAAGCAGATATGGTATTGAGTTATCCTACAGAAGTTCTTCTATGGTGTATACAAATGTCTGCAAACATAATGAATTTGATGACTGAGTCAGGAAGTCAGTAACTCCTATGTAGCTGTAACCTCATCTGCCTCTGACAACAAGGCAAAACTCTCTGGGCACATATAGTCAACAATAGGAATCCTGGAACAGTAAGAAGCTCAGAGGGTCCAAAATTTTATTCTAGTGATGATATATCATTCAAAGAAACACTTTCTTTAATTCCTTCTCTCTTTCT
>JAOEHY010008754.1:7546-32341 GCA_025447955.1 Psilopsiagon aurifrons
CCCTCGACCTGCTGGTCACACTCCTTTTGATGCAGCCCAGGATACGGTTGGCTTTCTGGGCTGCGAGCACACACTGCAGCCGGCTCATGTTCATTTTTCTATCGACCAACACCCCCAAGTCCTTCTGCGCAGGGCTGCTCTGAATCTCTTCTCTGCCCAATCTGGAGCTGTGCCTGGGATTGCTCTGAAGCAGGACACTAAATTTTGTCATTTTGATATTTGAAATGTAGCAAAATTAACAAATACCTTGTTATGTCATAGACACTCAAAAATTATGTGTTTCATACCTCTTCAGCATCAAGTACAGGACATTTCACCTTCAGAAGGACACAAGAATGTTTAAAGACAGGTTGTTTAAAGAGCACCATGTCAACCATACCCAGGTACCCCATCTATACATAAGAGGCAGAGCTTCATATTCACTATGT
The DNA here is from genome assembly GCA_025447955.1 of Psilopsiagon aurifrons. Lineage (NCBI taxonomy): Eukaryota > Metazoa > Chordata > Aves > Psittaciformes > Psittacidae > Psilopsiagon > Psilopsiagon aurifrons. Next base: position 7,975 of record JAOEHY010008754.1, read on the forward strand.
GAAGCAGGGGCACGTGTTCACATTGTGCTATCAACTCACTGTAGAACTACCATAAACTCAAATTACAAATACTGCCTGTGCCTTGTCTTCACTAGTGCCCACTGAAGTGAGAGCTATCCCCATGTGAATAAATTCTGAGCAATGCAACCTGTGATGACTAGCATCTCAGACATCTGTGCCTCAAAGGAGAGCTTGAATGAATTTTCAGTTGTTTAATAAGAAAAGAGTTCATAGTGCAAGCTTTCCCTTTCTAGAAGGTAGTAGTAGGATCTCTTTCCTCTTCCCAGCCATCCATTTTCATAAAATTACTAGAAAGCTGGAAGACTGGAGTCCTCTGTCTCTCTTCCATATGAAGTGACATGGCCAGCGGGGTTCCATGTTCTTAGTGATGAATGTTGGAATAGACAGGGTATGATCACATAAGCCTAATTTCATTAGGGAATCAGGCTCAAAGAATCATTCTCCACCCCCTTTTTGCACTAAAAAGACAGCTATTAACTCACTGATCTATCTCCAACAGACAAAGGAGGTGAAAAAAACAAAGCAAGAGATGATGTTAACTGAGGAATAAATTAGACTTTGGTAGTCAGATGGAAGAAAAGCCTCTGAAGAAATTTAATCACCACACCCTGCTAGTTATTGAAGGACTGTGTGGAAGCCACGGCTGGGAGACTGCTTATGCAAACTTAGGGAAATGTTTGCTTAATAAAAAGATTAAACAGAAGGGTTCATGACAATGTCTGCTGTGTCTAACAGAACTGGACTGTTACAGAAAACCTGATCTTGCATTCAGATCCATTCAGGTAGACTATTGTGACTGTGTGCAGCAGACACATTTGTGCATGCAGAGGCTAACTGAAGGATTCAAGCCACAGGGAAAAAAAGGGCTGTATTTTTTGACTATAGACTGTGACAAAAAACAAGCTTAGAAAATCAGTTCTGTTTCGGATCAAGGCTTACATGCACATATACTTTCTAAATAGAGCAGAGTTGCAACTTACTCTATTTGAAGGATTTGTTGCTTTGCAGACTTCCAAAGGAAGACTTTTCATGTGCATCTGAATGAAAAAAATATGTAAATTGAGATTTGGTCCAGAATACATATTTAAAAAGTGTGGGGCTGTCAGGAAAAGCAATCCACAGATATACAACATTTACAATATCGTTTACAAGTAAAATTCCTGCTATGAATACCCAGCAATGCTACAGGGCTCTCTTGGTTACATGTGATTGCCCCAGTGAATGGCACTGCTCGCATTCTTCAGAATGACTAGTGGGATGTTGCATGTAGCTGCTGTGATTCATTTAGTCTTTTTTTGTCCTTTTCCAACTAAGCATTTTCACAGGGGAAAAACAATGATGTCATCAAGTTCCCTTCTCTGCTGAGACTGTAACTGCAGGGTTTTCTGCTGATTTGTTCATGAGAACATTTCAATCTGATGTTATTAATAAAAAGAAGGTTCCATTGCCACTATTTTGCGGTAGTTTGTGAGGGAGATAGAAGCACCTCATGACCTGCCTGCAGACCACAGTCGGGGGATGAAGGATCACCCCCACCCTCCCAGGATACTTAAAAGAGGACCAGAATCAGACACACTTCTGCTTTGAATAAACCAGTGTGGTATTTTATTGGGAGATATTCTTGTTTGCAACATGATTTTTCTAGTTAGAAGAAACAAGCCCTGATGAGAATGCGATAGATTAAATTCTCTCTCTCCACTGTGCTGCAGTCTTTCCCTCTAGGACTATTGATCCAAATACTAAATAACCTAGGAAAACTCATAAACCCTGCATTATCAAATAACTTAGGTACGATTCCAATTATCTGGCACAAAAGACAAAGTTAGTTGTTGCCATCTTCAGTATCTCAGCTTCTTGTCATTGCGATGTTTAAAAAAAGGCCTCAGCTCTGACTCCAGCTCCGACCTGACCTTAACTGAACAGACACAGCAATGAGTTGCTACTCAAGACTGCCACCTCCTGTCTTAAATCCCTAGTAACTCAGCGGCCGAACCTGCAGCGTGATTCTCGGAGTACTCGCTTTGCTTGTAAAGCTAATCCCATGTAGCGAGGATGTTTCTTCAAAAATAACTAGACACAAATATTAACCTAAGTTACAGGAAGCAGAGAAGCCCCGTGCTATGTTGTATCCATCTTACCAACAGTTATATACCCATGGATATCCAAAGCTGTCAGACCTAATGAAAATCCAAAAATTTGATTATTTTCTTCTAGTAGCACTATGCTGTGCCTCACTGTTCTGCGTTTCAACAGACAGGCTTATCCATTTTACTATGCACATTAAACAATTGCCAGATAAAAATACATTACTAACATCTGGAATGTGCTACTGCATTTATAACCTGTTGCTTAAAGGGAGAAAGATTAAAGGGAGAAAGGTTGCATGTTTTTCCGCAAAGATTAATAACTTTAAATGGCACCAAAACCTGACAAAATTGAGATATTAGAGGACGGTCTCACTCTTTGCACACTTCAGATGTCTGATAGTTCGTTGCTTCCAATCAATCAGGCAACGACTTTGCAGTCTTTTATTCACATCTGTGACTTTCTCTTCTCAAGTGTAGCTACTGGAATCCAAGTAAATGCCCTTCCCTATATTATTATCTCGTTTGAGATGTCAATATCCTCCTTGTAAGGACACAAAAATTCTCATAGAAAACTTTGCCTACACCAAATCTTCACCTGCAGTTAAAAAAAACAACCCCAAAACTTTATTTCCTTTCCTTTTCCTTCTGTTCGCCTTACTTAATTTGGGCAAATAATCGTCACTGCAAACCTGCTACCTAAAAGTATCAGCTATTTTTCAGCATAACAAAAGAAAAGAGGTTTTCCTTATATTAAGCTAGTGGTGCATCCACTGCTTTGAGCTATTTCCCCATTTTCATTCTCAATCTTAGTAAGTTCTCAGCCTCCGTTTAACCAGGGTAGCTTCTGGAAGTCTGCACTTGGGAATTTCAAGGGCAGTACTCACTAGTCCTCTCTTCAGTATGGAACATTGTACTTCTCTTGTGCCATGGTAGTAGGAAGAAAAAAAATATGGAAAGAAAGCACATCATTTTTGATGATGTCAAGCAGGTCTTGGGTTGCTTTTAGATAATTAAGTTCTTACAACTAAATGAGTATGGTAAAAAAGCAATTGTGCTGAGCATCTGCCCTGCACATAAATCAGTGGAGGTTGCAAATGTCCAGCATTTCTGAGAAATCCATTTGGTCTGTGTTAAAAACAAAGACACCTTTTTGAAAGGCAAGTGAGAGGTGCAATTCAAACAATATAGACATATATATTGACAATTCTTATGCCTTTTGGAAAAAACTCCTTAATGGAACACATTGTACTTCATTCTGAAATGTCTTCTCATTTAGTCAAACCTCCCTGGTCTTCAAAGCATTATACAGAGCTCACTGAGTGTTGAACGACCAATGCTGTCAGACCGGTGAGCTTGAAAAACCCTGCAGCACAGCAGCAGAGTAGGGTTTCCTGCATCCCACAGAGCAGGAAACCAAGCACAGATGCTTTCATCTCCTCACCTCTTACATGCTGCATGCTTGCAGGATTGAATCAATCAAGACATAATCTCCCCAGTATCCTTACACATGGCCTATTTATGAAGCCCACATATCCTGCTTCCATGGTATGTACTGCTCTGAAACTTTTGGGTCTCACCTCGTCTTGCTTCAGTCACTGCAACACATAAAATCATAGAACCATATAATGGTTTGGGCTGGAAACAACCTTAAAGCTCATCCAGTTCCAACCCCCTGCCATGGGCAGGGACACCTTCCACAAGACCAGGCTGTTCAAAGCCCTGTCCAACCTGGCCTTGAACACTGCCAGGGATGGGGCAGCCACAGCTCCTCTGGGCACCCTGTGCCAGGGCCTCACCACCTGTAGCATAAAAAAACCCTTTCTTACATCCAATCTAAACCTACCCTTTTCCAGTTTAAAACCATTGCACTTTGTCCTGTCACTACAGGCCTCAATAAAAAGCTCCTCTCCAGCCTTCTTGTCAGCCCCTGGAAATATGTTTTAAGGTCTCCCTGAAGCCTCTTCTCCAGGCTGAACAAGCCCAGATCTCTCAGCCTGTCTTCATAGAAGAAATCACTGCTTACTAGTTTCTAGGATGTATGGAACATATTTTTCCCTCAAACGAATTAAAATAACACACTTCACTGCTACCTTTCATTTGCTCTCCTCATAACTCATCCTCATGAGGAGCTAGACTCCATATAGTCCTGCATACAACCTAAAATATACTCTGGGTCTTGAATCACTTACACCTGTGAAATATTGCAGGATGTCATCTCCATGAAAGCTAGACACGAGCTGTTAAGTACATAATAACAGTTACAGATCAATCTATCACAGTGGGGTGCGGAAAATAACTTTTGATCAAAAATCCAGTGCCTTTACTGTCACATACAAATGCAAGCTAGCTCGATTACCAGTGACATCATTTTGTTCAAATCGTACTTTATCACAAAGTCATTATTGCAAGTAAATACAGACTACTTAAAGAGTACACATAAGTTACTGTTAACTCAGGAGCCATGTTCTCCTGAACTTTTTCTTTCTGGGGCATTAGGAATAAATCTGTTAAAAGTTAAGGGAAGGGGCTTGACTTCACAGCAACAAAGAATGAATTGATTTGAAGCCACATTCTTTGAAAATCTGAGCTGCAAATAGACTTCAACTCTCAGAATCCTACCAGCAAATGAAATCAAAGCATATTTTGCATATACTGTGGATGAGTTTTGAAAACTGCATGTATTTTTCTAACAAGTCAGTATTCAAGCTTACAGTATTAAAGAATCAGTGTTACAGTTAATGTACAAGGCTCGGTATCAGCTGACTTAGATTCTAGTCTGGGACCTATCTCAGACTTCCCCTATGAGGTAATCACAATTGTCTTTTCAGAGGTGGTAGCTAATTTTGGATAACCCAGCTTTGCCTGCCAGGCTTTAATATCTGGAACCCAGTTTTCAGAAACTGGTTTCACTGACTTCAGCTGGTATCAAAAAGAACTCCAAATCTCTGGAAATCAGATTCCTAAAACTGAATTTCCATTGGTTGCCATTTATAACTCTGCAAAGTGTCCACAAAATGTTGCCAGTGATATAAGTGGAGAATTCATATTTATTGATACTTTGGATCCACTGCACATGCCTAAACTACAAAACATTTAGGAGGATGGAGAGCCGGATCCAATGCATCCAGAGGCTTGCCATGAGTGAGGTGCCCAATGTCCAACACACCTGATCCGTGCAATTCAATGCTTCAGCTTGGGTCATCAGAAAATAAAATGTTTCAAATAAGAAGCCATAGCTGAAAGGGCAGATTTTCTTTGCCATAAAACTATTTATAGCCAACATAAATATACGATGCTACATGGAACTGAATTTGTGTTAAATTTAAAAAAACAAAGTGATCTTTACAATGTGTTTTTATGTGTATCTGGAAATGAGTCAACAAAAGTAAGTTCATAGTCTGTAACCCGGTGACACTAAAGAGGAAAAACATTTTCTCCACCTCGTGAAGAAACATTAGTGAAAAATCCCCAACAGTAAAGCCCTGTCCACATCATATTTTGATTAGACAGCCAAATAGCTCACTCAAGAATCCTGGTGTAACCTACACTGGATCATTCCATCTGTGTGAGGACGTTTTGCAATTATGCCAGTACTTCCAGCTCAGATGACTCAGGTGGTGCTTATAGGGAGGAGACCCAGACCCTTTTGTCCTTCACAGGAATCCAGGCCAGCTGAGCACTCTCAGCTGACACAGCTTGACACCAGAGTTGTCTTGTATTAGCAGGAAAATTGGCCGGCATAGGCTACCATGATCATACTGCTCCTGGAACCAGAGTGAGGTTGCTTTTGATAACCAGGAAAATTAGATATTCAAGATTTGGTGAGTTAGAGTTCCTTAATACTAATGAAGTAGCCACATAATGTTGGAGGTGTGTCTGATGAGGGCTTACCTTGTCCTTTAAACCATGATCTGTTTAGAAGAAACAGAACTTCCTGAATGTTTTCAGATTATTGCATCCACTGTTTCATAAAATCAGCATGTTTAGGGAATTCCAAGGGATGCTTTCTGTGAATATTTCTAATTTTCTCTTTTTGGCAAAGTAATGAAAAAATCCCGAGACAACGGTAAAATGCCTCAATCAGAAACAAAACAGATTAATGAAGAGATTAATACTAATTCTTAGGTACAGTATCTTTCCCCTGCTCTGTCAAATCAGCAAGCTTCATCAACACAGGAACTTAAGCTTCCCCAGCCAGCGCTGGGCTGGCATGTGCAAAGCTCATATACCTGTAGGAAGTGAAAGTGGGACAAAGAAACACTGCAGTGCTGTGTGTCTGCTCCTCCTGGACCTTCCTTTCTCTGCTATACTGAGCAGAGCTGTGGGACAACTGCCCCCATAGCTTATTTTCCCTTTCTGTTCTGAGCATTTCTGGGTTCAAATTTAAACAGTGGAAGTTTAAGTTAGATACAAAGAAAAAGTTCTTTATTGTGAGGGTGGCGAGGCACTGGAATGCATTGCCCAAGAAGTTGTGAATGCTCCATCCCTGGCAGTATTCAAGGCCAGGTCGGATGGAGTCTTGGGTGATATGGTTTCATGTGAGGTGTGCCTGCCCATGGCAGGGGGGTCAGAACTTGATCATCTTAATGTCCTTTCCAACCCAAACTATTCTACGGTTCTATTTCCTGCCTCCTGCCTGTGCTTGTACGGTTTCTCTGTGCCTGCACATTAGGATCAGCATGAAGCACTTAATTGGCAGGTACATAAAAACCTATTCAACTCAGTAAAAGACAACTGTAGTACTTATCTGATAAACTTCAGCACTCTGCCCAGTCATCACACTTCTATTATCTTCTGTCACAAAGACTTGCTCTCTTGCAAAAGTCACATCAAGTCACCACACCTTCTACTCGGAAACTGGGGTGTTCCCTCCATGGCCTTAACTTATGGCATGGACACTACAGAAATCTTCTATTTCCATAACATTATTCAAAAGTTACTTTTAACTGATGGCAGAAAAACTGAATTTTGAAGTATATATGCAAAATTACTCCGAAAATAGCAAAAAAAATATTTTCTTCTATTTGCTTATTTCTTTAGAACCTTCTATACAAGTTGCACAAACTAGAATATACACAGAATGGAATATGTGCAATATAAACACAACGAAGATAAATCAAGTGTATATGGTGCTCTGTATTTTCTCCCACCAGTTCACTGATTTTTAAGCTTTTCCACTACAAGATTTCTTTGCATCCTATCACTGATGTACAAAAGAAATAGCAATTCTTGTGTATTTTGGGTATAGTTAAACTAAATCTGCAGCTATGATTTATTTATAAGTGCACTGTACTATTAGCACAGCTCAGGTACTTCATAAACACTGACACTCCGCAGGATCTTTGGGGTGCTAATGCTGTTCCTCAACACCATTCATGCAGAAAACGATCTCCTTCTCCACTGACACAACAATGGATACACTGGTGGGGAGAAGACATTCATTCCCTGTTACCCTGTTCACAGCAAATGATACTGCCAAGTACAGACCATGACAAAACTTCTCTCCCTGTTACTTAACAAGTTTGCTGCCATGCTCTGCAACTTTCTTCCTACAGACACAGCTCTTTTCTTCAGAACAAAGATCTCAGTTCAACTAAACTAGTAAAATAAGTTTTAAAATAGACTTCCATCCAAACCACAATATATTTCCTCTCTCACATTGTACATGACCTTTGATAAAACACCAAAATCTTTTAAGGGTATCCAACAACTGGCAGCAATAGCTGGTAGCAAGGACAACGACGGATTTACTGACTATGCCATGCAGTATGTAAGTTCCTCCTTAAAAGGCCTCCCTGTGGCAGAGAACTTGCATCCCTTTCATATGCAATCTAATATGCTGTGCTAGAAGCAGCAAATTAACCATTTATTTTGCAGTGATTGGCAGACCTCAGTCTCACTATGTCCTGAGTGACTTTAATTACACTGTAATTTCTGACTGCAGTTCTCAAGCTAACCCTTAGTCATACAGTGTTTTCTTTAATAGTCAAAATCCCTGTAGGAAAAGGCCTACGTGATAAAAATTACAGGAGATGTAGATGAATGCAGTAAAATTAAAATCATAAGCATATCTAAGGATCTAGTGAATATCTAATCTTAGAACAGTTTGTGAAGGCAGTCTGCTCTTTAGATTGCTCTTTTCTTTCTTCAGATCTCCCAAATTAAAACCTAGTTTGCCTCAGAGCAGAGTGACTTCTGCCATCACTGTACATGAGGAGGCACAGCTGAAGCATTCAGTCTGACAAATCAAGAGATTATTTGAACCAAAAATGAAACTTTTCTCATTCAGAGATTGCAGATGCTTTATTCATGAGCATTAATATGATATGGCATGGTACCATACCCAGCTTATTGAAAGACATGGGCAGGTTAACTGATGTGTCAGAATTGCCCAGTCTTTAACAGCAGAACAGTAAAGAGGGTGTATTTCCCATCTGAGCCCTGCAGCCTGTGTTCAATAAGCTGAGTGATTTCAGACAGACAGATTAATTACTTCTTTTCTGAACAAAGAGCAGGCTTTCACGGCTTTATGCATCTGGCTTCAACCAACAATGTAAACCCTTTATTTGTATGAATATCAAAATGTCATGCCTTGAAAAATAGATCAAAATATGAATGTTAAACATATCTGTATTAAGAAGCAATTCATACCCAGATAAAGCTGCTACTGCTCCACAGTGACCAGGATGTCCTTCCATTATAGTGCACGGCAATGGATTAGCCCATGTTTATTTGCATAGCTTCTTCATCCTGCTAGGTACTGTCCTGTCTTCTCCTCATTCTCAATATCTGCATGTGGTTAAAGTTAAAAAAAAAAGGGGGGGGGGGGGAATGTTAAATATTATGGCACATATTCTGTTATTTTTAAATTTTCTGATTGTTCCCACAGCCTGTAAAGTTCAAGGCAGAGCAAAACACTACAACCATAACTATGTATCTATATACATATGCAACTCCTATAACTGCACAAACCCCCTTTTGCTTCTGTTGTTTCTGCTATTCCTGGTTGTAACAGGCAATTGTTCACAGTGGACTGACACAGTTCATCACACAGAAGTAAAAATGGGAGGGGGCTTGCTCCTTACTTCTTGAGTCTTGCAGAAGACAATGGAATTTGGGCAACACAAGCAACAAACCCCATACAGGGCTGTCAGAGATAAACCAGGAGATGATGCTTATTCTTTCTTTGGCGCTCGTAAGACAAATGCAAACTGTTAGCCAAGCAGACGTGTGAGTAAACGCTCTTCTGGGATGTTGAGCTATGAAGTAACACAATATTCGCGACAAAGAGTTCTTTAACAGCTGCCTGATTTTCCCCTGTGCAAGGAGAGCTGGCGCACAAACCCATTGGGGCGCAGGCTGCTGCGGAGGGGAAGGTGCGAGAGGGGACACGTCTCCCCCCGCGGCCACGGCCGCCCCAGGCACCTCGTATAAGCGCAGAGGAAGCATCACCGTGTCTCAGCCTGTCACGACAGCACAGGCAGCCGAGGGGAGCCCGGTGACCCCCTCTCCGGCGCCGTCCCGGCCGCTGTGCTGGAGGTCCGGCCCGCCTTGCTGCCGGGAAGGCCGCGGGCAGCGGGGCCCGCCGCTGCCGCCCGCAGCGCCGATGCGGCAGTGCCCGGTGGCAGGGCGGTGAGAAGCCTCGTGTCGTCTTGCACAAGACCGTGTATGAGGGCTTTGGGGAAAACCTGAGGGCGGGTGCGTGCGGGAGCCTTGTGCCAGACAGTGCTGCTGTGCGAGTGGGAAGGTTCCCCTGTGAGTCAACCGAGTGGCGTCCTGGGCTGATGTGGAATTGGCTCGTACCAAAGGGTACAGAGGAATAGCGTCTGTCTCTGCAAGGGAACAGCTAAAAACGACCCAGCGGCCTCACTTGTCTTGCAGGGACAGCACTCTCTAACTGCTGCTTCAGCCTTCTGTGAGCTTTTCTTCGTGTCACTGTTTGACATGTGAGGTTGTTCAGAGATGGTGCAGCTTGTATTTTTTTTTCTGCAAAAAATACGAGTGTTACTTATTTTTCTTTCCCTTGCTAGGGTGAGACCACAGATTTTGAGTTGTTGAAGCATCAGCTGTCAGATCCAGACATCAAGGTGAGAGTTTTGGAGTAAGGGGTCATGTTTTGAAGTCATCAGGCAGGCTGTTGGGGTGCTTACCCAGGTCCTTTGCTTTAAACATTTAGCTGCATTTAACAGCTTTTTGCTTTGTGGGAACCGTCAGAATTAAAAAAACATAAGAAAAAATAAAAAATATTCTGGTTATGCACATGTGACTTACAGGATGTTGATAACTGGTGTCTCATGCATACTGACCCTTTGCTCTAGAGTGATAAACTTTCTGCATTGTGACAGGGTCTGTCTTTGTTCAGATACCCTCTTTCTATGTCATTGACGCTTATTTCTTCATCTGTAGATCAGACCAAGATTTCTGACTTAAACAGCCAGAATTTTTACATTCTTCTGTTCTCGCAGAAAGCTTTTTTAATTAGGTAGTGAAATGTGTATTCCTTTAGTATTTATACCCAGAAGTATTGTGGCTCTTGTGGGTAGCTGTAAGTACCAACTACATTTGCTGTTCCTTTTGGTTTGTGTGTGTTGTCCCTCCTTGATTAAACCACAAATCTGTGAGAAGAGTACTGCAGAAAGCATAATACGTATGGAGTTTCTTTTCTCTTTGAAGAGGTCATTTTGTAAAATACTTTGTATTTAGCAGGCCTTCTGGAGTTTGCAGGCAAAATCAGTGTAAAATTTCTGTGTTGATCTGCTACTGTTTCAGTATCTCTTATTTCAAGACTTGAATGTTCCTCCTGCTTAAACTAGAGCAAGAAGAAATGAAAATTAGGACTGGATGCTATTTCTTGCAATGGTGTTCTATGTGAGTGAGGTTTGCATGGCTTGCTTGATCTGTAACTTCAGTCTTCCAGGCAGGCTGTTGGTACAGGAATTTGCATCCATTTATTCTCTCATTCAAGAAATTTCATTGGTGAGGACACAAAGACATTCCTTGCATGTTCATTTGAAAAAAAAAATCTATTTACAGTCTTTGACTTCTATAGATTTTGTTATTTTCTAGTAATAGGTAATACTGTTTTTTTTTTTCCCCTGCTTATTTTAAGGATGCCCAGATCATTAATTGGCTGCATGAATTTCGAGCGTCTGTTATATATTTGACCAAAGAGCGTGAACAACTGGTCAAAGTTTTGCTGGTAAATATCTGTTTGTTACATGGGAGATAAAAGAGTTTAGTCCTCAAAACATCTTCTTTGACGTCTTGGTCTTTGTTCACTTTCAGAAGCTGCCATGGTTGAGAAGAAGCCGAGAGGTAGTGGAGGAATATCTGGGTTTTCTTAGCAATCTGGTGTCAGCACAAACTGTCCATCTTCGACCGTGCCTCCAGATGATTGTATCACAGTTTGTGCCCCGTAAGTTACTTTTACCTTAATCTTCTTTGCTTGCGTATCAAAATGCCTTTTCTAAATAAATTCTGTATAAATACAGTGCATGACAATTAATTACTGGGTTGGTTTTCTTATCCTGTTGATTACTTTCTTAACTTGAATAGCTGAATTGTGATACGCAGTTTTCTGTATCCAGATGTTAGAGAATGTACTCTAGTTGCTAATACAAGCCCCGTTTGTGGAGATGTCTGGGAAGGGGATGAACTGTATAATATTGTTACTGCTAAAAAGCAAAAGCTGCCCTGAGGATCATGTCTGTTCTCAAAAACCTTCTGGTTCTGTGAATAAAACAGTCTTTATATGAGTTTCTGCTTCTTTTAGGAAGTGTTGTGGATAATTTTATTGTTTTAATCCCGATTAAGACTGTTGTCCAGTGTGATTGATTCGACATTGAAACCGTTGCCTGTAATATTTTTATAATTTTGATATAATCATCTTACTTCTTGCTAGCTCGAATAACCATCCGAGAAGATGATGTGGATATTTCAGATTCTGATGATGATGATGAAAGTGAGTTTAAAAAAAAGCATGGCTTTTATATGCTGCTGTAATACCTTTACTAAAGAATTACACAATGCATGTTGCTCCTCTTTTGCAAAATTAATTTAGGTGAATTAATGTAAGACAGTAAGAAACATTGTCTTTAAATTTCCAAGTCAGAGATTTTCTTGTACTCGAATCAGTGGTGTGTGACACACTCCTTTTACTTTCAGAATGTTCTTGTTGGTGCAGTATCTGTAGGAATAAGATTGAATGCACAGGAGAACATTCCTCATCCTAGATTGTTTCAAAGTCAAAGAAAATTTAGGAGTTGTTTTCCATTTTATTTGCCTCAGTCACACTAGGTAGTTTGAGGGATTCTCGGGTCTTTTTGTGGTTGTCTGCCTGGGTTAAGCTCAGATAATATTGATAGTGATTAATAAATTGAATCGTAAATATTAACAGTTAGTTGATATGAACAGTTTTTGCTGTTTTCTGATTCAGTTTTTTGTAACCAAATGCTTAACAGCACTTTTTTCTTTCTCTAGACCTTTCTGAAAACTTTAATACATGCCATAGAGCGTTGCAAACTGTTGCAAGATATGTACCTTCGTAAGTATATAATCCCATGGTTTTGTATGCCCTTTCCTTGCAGATTTAAAGTTTGTGAACTGATGAATGAATTGGTTTTTTTTTCTCTTAATCAGAAGTATAACAGTTTCATTGCATGATTTTTCCTAATAGTCACTAATTGATGGAATGCTGTATCCTATAGTTACAAAATTTCTGTATGTGTCAGCAGCTGAAAATCCTGTTAATGGAAATAGGAAGTAGAGAAAGTTGTGTTTGGGATCCTTGCAAAAAACAGATTTTGTACAATTACTTAACTTAATCTTACTTCACAGTGACTTTATTTTATTCCAGTCTGTCTTCAGAGCGCTGCAGCTTAAATATTTGCTCTTGTGGTGGTAACCTAGTGCATCTTGCTTGTTTTTTGAATTGCAGGACACCACAATTTCTCATGCCAATACTTGTGGAAAACTTTCCTTTCTTTAATAAATCAGAAAGAACTCTGGTAAGAGCTGTGGATATTTTTATTTATTGGTTCATTTGGTTTTTAATGTATGCTTTATAGCATGACAACTGGTTTAGTGTTGTCTAATGCAGATTAAGTGTGTTGTTATTTTTTATCTGTATATGTATGGGTGCATCTGTTTAGTATGAGGTTATCCAAACATACTTAAGTTCCTTGTGCATAAGCATTATACTGGTCTTTCATGACATAAGTGCATATCTTTTCCACAGGATTGCTTTCTTAATCAATGCACAAGATGGACCTCTTTGGCGATGAATCTCAGGGTAGTAGAGTGAGGAGACTGTGAGATACCTGTCTTGTTTGTTGTCAAAACTGCAAAGTATTTATCAGAAGAACAGGGGATTTGAAAAGCAGACAGAAAGCATTGGACATTGTGGGTTAAATCTAAGTTGCCAGTCGTTCAGGGTGTTGTTCACTACATCTTTGGTGTAGTGCTTATGTGTGGTGAAAAACAAGCTGGAAGCTTGACAGGTTACAGCTCTTGTTTGATCTTCGTATTTACTTGTTCCAACTTGATGTGTTGGCACTTTATTTTACAGAAAGGCAGAGCCCTGCTCCACCAGCCAAGTTCAGTTGGAGCTGTGTTTTGCACTCATCAAGTGCTTGAATAACTCCTGAAGTTCTTTGTATACCTTGCTAATTTTTGAGTTTTGTTTATTTGTTCAAAATCCAAATAACTGTGGACATCAGTTCCCTATCTGTAAAATACGGGGGACAGAGAGTGAGCTTCTACATGGTGGTAGGAGAAAATGGATTATTTATGTATTTAGCAGCTCAGTGAGAAGGAAGTTGTGAAGAAATTCATAACTGTGTTTTCAGGGTAAGGTTTGAATGAAGTGTAATAAAAACGTGGTCCATGCATTGTTAAATATTTCTGATTTATACATTCTCATTAAACTACCTCTATCCATTTTATGTACTGAGCGAGCCAGGTGGCCTGTGGAAAAATCATATGTGCTCATGTAATTAAAGGTTCTGTTACAGTGCCTATTCATAAAGAGGCTATGGTGTACTTCAGTACCTAATTTTACTTTGCCTACTTTCATTTTACCTAATTTTATGTACTGAGTTGACAGTTTTGCTGTATGGAATTTGCAACGTTGTCTTTTGTATGTATGTGTATGTATGTGAGTGGGCACATGCACACTCACAGAACTTGTCTGTAAACCTGTTTGAATTAGAATCAGAATGACTCTGATGAGACTTACCTGTGGAATTTAGAATTATTGTTGGTATATTCTAGTAGCGTGAAATAAAAGATATATTCAGTCTCACTTTAAACAGTTCTACTAGAGCTGGTTCTGGGTGTAGTGAGGAATATGCTGTTTGGTTTTGTTTTCCTAGAGGAAATACAGACATAATCTCCTATGGAAATGGGTAACTTTTCTTACAGAATGTTTATACTCATTCTGTCTAGAGTAGGTGAAAAAAATTTGCACAGAAATAGTAGATTAAGAAGTTAATGATAATACAGCTTAACAATTTAAAGTTGATGTTTGGCTTATGCATTAGCTTGTTCTAGATTGAATATAGTCTGCTATTTTTGGCTCTATATAACAAATTAAGACACTTGTTTTCTAAATATCCTTGGCAAAAATTAGGCTTTCTGTTAACATTATTACAGATATCAATTATTTTGTTTTACAGGAATGCTATGTTCATAACCTGCTCCGAGTTACAGTTTATCTTCCTACTCTGAGGCTTCAAATTCTGGAGCTTATTATAGAAAAGCTGTTAAAGTTGGATGTAAGTTTGTTCTGTAACATCTTTTATGGAAGCTTGGTGTTCAGGTACACAGAGTAGGAAATTAAATCTCTTTCAGTGTTTGGCTTGACAAAAAGAATCTTGCAGTAGTGCTCATGATCATAAGACCAATCACATTTATGCTTCATTCCCAGTCTTAGATGTTCCCATATATGAGGGTAACTGTATGATATGTACTTCTATACCCTGCATGGAATCTCTCTGCCAGAATCAAGATAACTCTTTCATAGTGATAAGTGCCAACGTGTAGAGAATGTGTTTCTCTGTGTGGTTTACAGGTTCTATCATCCCTTTGAAGTAAAAGTATTTACAGCCTTAAAAAAGACAGGTTGGGTAGAATTGTAAATGATTAAAGCTTTTTGTTTTGGAGAACCTCAGTGTGTAACAGTCTGTGGGGAGCTTGTGTTCTGGAGGTGAAGTTCCAGGCAGTTTAGAGTGTGTGCTTATGTACTGCATACATATAATTACCTTTTAAAATGTTTATTTAGTCAAGGACAAAATCTAGTCTAGAAATTAACTGGTGTTGTCATTTCTTACATAAATAATCAAGATGCTTCATATTATTGTCATGTCTTATAAAAATTATTTCTTGTTTCCAACTGTAGGTTAGTACTCCACAGCAAGATATTGAAGACGCTGAAGAAAATGCTAATTACTCTGATAATGAGGAGAAATCTACAGAGGAGGGTCTTTTTGACATGGTTGGCTATTTTGTTTTATTATAAGTTGGGGGTTTTTTAGTAGCATTTTCACTTTTGATGTGGCTGTGAACTAAGATGGTCTAGGAATACGTTATTGCTTTGTTGTTCCTGCACTGCTCATAGCTCTTGAAACCTGAACAGCTGATAAATGATTAACGTGTCCTTCAGGTGTTGACTTTGTTAATGTAAATTTTCAGCCTATATGCAATGAATCAGTTCCTTTATGTAAAAACACAAGCAGCTGTACATAAAGCTAATTAAAGAATTCATAGTAGTTGGATTAGTTTACAAAAATTTCCTTACACTAAGCTGTGTAATTAGATGCTACTTCCTTTTAAAAAATACGCAACTTAGCATATCACTGAAAGAGAAATTTAGTTTCACTTTTCCTGTAGTTGCTGTCTTTACGATGTGTATATAAAGCTGCATGACTGCCATTTCATCTGCCAGGAGGAAGATGAAGAAAGAAAAGGAAACAAAGTTGTCTCTTCCAGTAGTGAGAGAATGGCCCATCCGCTTGCAGAGCGCCTTGATATTTTGATGACCATCTTGTTTTCCTATATTAAAGATGTTTGTCATGTGAATGGTAAGAACATTTGAGCTGTAACCAAATTTGTTGTTTTGCTGACAAGTGAGAAAAACCTAAGTGGAGTTCTTGCTTTCTGTTGCTGCAAGAGTCCTCACTCTTCAGTGGCATAATTAGCTATCAGCAGGCTGTAGTCTGCATTCCTGCCTCTGCCTAGTGTTATTGGCAAAGAATGCAAAAGTACTTGTATGACTTCAAAGGTTTAGTCTTTGGTGGGAGACACTGATTACACAAACTTGACACTGAATTCAAGCTGTGGCATTACAGGGTGTAAGGGTAAAGAGAGATTTGTTCTTTCATTGTGCTACAAAACTTAGGGGATTAGGAGTACTTTCTGATTAACCACAGTGTTTTATCATTTTCACTACTGTATTGCTTTGAGTATTAGTTATGGGTCCTTTCAATATCGCAAGGACTGGAAATAGATTAAAGCAAGTAGCCACATCACTCAGTTGGAATTGCTGCAACTAGGCTTTGTGTTATAGGAAAAAACCTCAAAGAAATGTCTTAAGCTAAGATAAATTAAGGGTTTGAACTTCTTACATCTTTAGAAACCATTTTGCTGTATCTTCTTCACATGAATCAGGCAATCTATTTCTTGGTGTTTTTTTCTGGCTTTTCTGAGTTAAGGCATTATTGCAAAGTTTGCATGTCTGCCAGTTTTATACTTGTGTGCATGAGCACACACACACAGAGATGTTCTCCATATGCACCAATGTAAAAAGCAGTAGAATTGAAGTCCTGGAAGGTCTTACTATAAATATCTTTTAGACGTCAGATAAACCTAGAAGGCAGCTTGAGAGTTCTTTTACATATTTCTTGGATAGTTTAGGAAGCCATAAATGCCACTGTTGCATTGGCAGGAATTGAAAAAAAAAACCTGAAATGGCTCATTTTGATCTGTTTTCTTTTTTTGTTGCATAGGCAAGCTGGATATCAGTAACACAAAGGATTTGTATCGGGATCTGGTTTCCGTTTTTGACAAGCTTATTTTACCAACCCATGCTTCATGTCATGTACAGTATTTCATGTTTTACCTCTGTAGCTTCAAATTGGTGAGTAGAAGCTGTTTTTAAACTGCAGTGTCTTCTGTCATTTCTGCATCCCTTTTTTGGCTTTCTTTACCAAAAAACCCCAGTTGCTTTCTGCTGTAATTCTAATCTGAAGATAGTGTGTCAGGATTCATTAGTATCTTTGTTTTCTTCTGTTATTTCTTTCTTCAAGTTTTACTTTGTGCTTGTTTTTCCAATGTCGTTCATGAACTGCAACCAGATGGAATCGAAGCTAGTGCGAAGGGACCCGATTAACAGATCTCTTTTACAGGAATCAGTTGGACTCTTGAACTCAAGACAGAACACTCCATCAAGTTTCTTCAGCATTCCCAAACTATCTTAAAGATACTGTCTGTTAGTGGTGAATAGTGGATGTGTTAAAAAGAATATCAGAATGGGGAAGCATGTTATGATGCTTTGCTAGAGTACGCTCTCAGCCTCCAGCACCAGTTGGTAACTTCCTGAGTCAGTGATGTTCTTTCATGGTAACAGCCCATGATGGAGAAATTCGAGGAGGAAATAACTCATAATAGGAGTTTTGTACTGATCTGAATTTTTGGCATCATGAACTCTCTGGCAAAAAGTTCTACAATATAACCATTTAAGGTGAAGAATCATTCCTGTTTCTCTAAATTTGTCTTCCTGCTACTCTCAATGGATGTCCCTGAGGTCTGTTACAAGAGACAGTGAACAACTGCTTCATGATTACCTTCTTACCACCGTTGTTGAACAACACAAGTGTAGCACACTTTTTATTGCTCTTATTCCTGAGTTTTTCAGAGGCTTCTGGCTCCATTTACTTTGTACAAGTATAGAAATAGACACAGAACAGAGTGCTCTTCCATCATGTATAGGAATAGTTATCACTACAGTTAAAGGTAGATTTTTTGTTAATGGTTTGGTTATGGAAATTACAGGAATTGAGTGTTAGGAATCTATTACTTGAAACAGTGTCATCAGCATAACAACTCATGACTTCTCTGTATTTTGCTTCCAGGGGTTGGCTGAAGCATTTCTAGACCATCTTTGGAAAAAACTGCATGATCCAAACAATGCTTCAGTGATCAGGCAGACTGCTGGGAGTTATATTGGCAGCTTCTTGGCAAGAGCTAAATTTATTCCAATCGTGTAAGTTGGTTTTAGATATGAGCAAAACCAAACAATTTACGATGATTGCTGAGGTTAAGTACAGAATTCACAGAATGCACCTATGGTGTTGGTCTTCTGTCCCACTGCTTTGCCAGTCAGTAGTCTTGTTTGTCCTTTCTACAGTACTATTTTAGTAGTATCTTGAAGTTTCCAGGACAGTTCTGCATTTACAGAATGCAGAGCAAAGATTGCTGGGATTCATGACTTGCTGTTTTAAGGCTTCACTTACCAGGAGATGCTGAGCGTGGATCAGTTATGTTGACTTCAGGCAGTCATGGATACCCATATATGTGATGTTCAGAAGCACATGTTTTTAATGGTCTGTTAGGCATTTTATGTAGATGCTGAGACAGGGAAATCAAGTGTTCTGGTATTTAGACAGATGGGTGAAAATGTCTTCTTTTGTATATACACATTCTGAGCTTTTATGCTGTTCAGGGCAGGCTCAGTGACTTTAATGCTGAACTTAATTTGATACTGGAATTACTTGTTGGAGGCATCTCTCTCTAATACTGTAGCCCAGAGCTCTAATTGTTTACTGTGCATTTCACATGCAAGATGCATTTATGGATTCATCTCTTCTGACATCTTGTGCTTTCACTGATTGGGTTTTGAGTGCTGATACATCAATTTATTTTATGCTGAGGTAGATGAAAGCTCATAACAGAATCTTCGTTTTTTACTTACTGATTTTCTTTCTGATGTTTTTATATCCACTGAGATCCTTGGATACTTGTTTAACATTTCAGGTGCTATTTTTAGACTTTTTTCTTTTTCTCTCCATATAGTACAGTAAAAGCATGCCTGGATCTTCTGGTGAACTGGATACATAAGTACATTGATAATCAGGATAAAGGGGCTAATGTTTACTGTGATGTAGCTCTGCATGGGCCATTTTATTCCACATGTCAGGTGGTGTTCTATACGCTTATTTTCCGTCACAAGCAACTTTTGGATGGAAACTTAAGGAAAGGTGAGTATATTAGGTTTGAACAATATTGGGATTCATTTGCAAATTTTACTGTTGATATGTTTTGTATTGGTCCATTCTATCAAGTATGTTATGGCAAGTTTATGTTGTGCTCTGAATAAAATGAGATGGCTTGTATGCTTCTTGGGCTACTGAGCTTAATAATCTTTTTACTCCAGTATTGAAAACAATGGCAGTAACCCTTCAACATTGATATCTGGCTCCACTTACTGGACATTTTTGAATTCCAGCTTCATAAAACTTGTGTGCGCTTCAGTTAACAATCTGGTTTGATGACTCTGTGCCTCTGGGTGTGTAAGTTTGGTGTCTGCATTTGGTGTCTGCCACAGTAACCCTTGGCTGTGGCAGGTTACCCTTAGTTAGAGAAGCTCCTCTGCCGAGGAAGCTGTGGGCTAGAGAGTGTACTACTGTATGAGAGCAGGAAGTGGTGTACAGAGTGCAGGCTGGTCAGACTTGAAAGTCTTAGAAATTAAGTTCGGTTTGTATGATATATAACCTAAACTTGTCAATTGTTCTTATTTTCAAGGTCTGTCGTATCTGCAGAGTTTAAATTTTGAGCGCATTGTCATGTGTCAGCTAAACCCTCTGAAGATTTGTATACCCTCTGTTGTGAACTTGTTTGCTGCCATTACCAGGTATCTCCTCATTTATTTCAGTTTCAGCTTGGTACGGATATTTGTGTGTGTGTATCTGAAACTACCACAGTACTTAGAACATGGGCTTTGTTAGGCGCAGTATTGTCTAAGACAGCTTCTACAACACTAACCTATTCTAGATGGGATAAGTTCAGCTCTGGTTCAGTTTTAATGAAATTCCACAGTACTGTGAAACTGGCTATTTTGTGTTGGAGCTGATATGATTCTACTTGGGGCGAAGTTTATAGGAGTGTAGAGGAAGAGAATATTCTTACCTTATAGCAGTTGGAAAATGGAAGATAGACATGATGTATGCTTAAAAAATAACTTTGTGCTTTAACAATACCTGAAGTTGTGAAATGCTTATCTTCTCTTTATTACCTTTTTAAAGGAAATACCAGTTGGTGTTCTGCTACACAATTATTGAGAGGAACAATCGGCAGTTCTTACCAGTAGTACGGAGTGGCAGTGGGGGTGACCTTGTGCAGACATGCACCAACCCACTTGACAGTTTCTTCCCCTTTGATCCCTACATACTCAAAAGGTATAGTTGAAAAATAAACAACTTGTTTCTGCCTTGAAGAAAATAATGAACTGAAACTATAAGAAACTGTCAGTATTTCTACAGTTCCCTTTCTTCGCTGATCTTTAGTACTTTGCATAAAGCATATTTTAATCAGAAATTGTCAAAGATTTGAATTGAAATTTATTCCCACTGTAACATATGATGAAGAAGGAACAGGACCCAATTTCCTGGAAGGTCTAGTTAACTTGTTTGTTTTATGTTGTTTTAAGTAGTCTCTAAAATAGCCTAATACATATTTGTTGGAGCTGTGGTGGTTTTGTGTCATTTTCTTTCTTGTTTTCATTTGCTTTGGTTTTTTTGCACCTTGTGTTCATTTGCTTTTTGATTCAAGACTTCATAGACTCATGGAATAGTTTGTGTCAGAAGGGACCTCAAAGTTCATCTATCTCTAGCCCCACTGCAGTGGGCAGGGACACCTTCCACTATGCTGAGTTGCTCAAAGCCCCATTTAATATGTCTTGCTTTTTTATGAGTACTGGATTATTTGAAGCTTTTCAAAACATCTGGCACTGTGATGCTTTAACCACTTTTTAGTATTAAAGAACAACAAAAAAAAATCTGTGTCCATGGAAGGGAGACCTTTCTTAGGTGTATAAATTAAGGTTACTATTTATATTAATACACGATATTAAACTACATAAAATTGTCAATTATATATTTGCTTACACAGTTGCATGATAATAACATTACTAATATTGTTTAAAAAAAATTGGAATAAATTTATGCTTACTTGCAAGTGTAGTGTAGCTGTGAAAAATACCCAGCTAAGAATTAGGAGACCTGACTGTATCAGAACTCCTCAACAAGCAATTGTAGTTTATACTTGTCAGCAAAATTGGGTTATTCATGGGATTAATATGGGATTACATAGGGATTAATTGAATACCTTGTTAAAACACTGCAGAGGGCTGTCAAAATGTCAAGCTTTTTCTATTGTATTAAAATAAAATATATGTGACTTCTTGTGAATACATTACTTACTGGATTTTATTTCCTTTCTTAGATCAAAGAAGACCATTGAGCCTTTTTATCAGTTTTGGGAAGAGCTGAGTGCTGAGGATCTTGAGAACCTAAAGAAACCCATTAAAGAGGTAATCTCTGATCAAAATGCAGTTCGGCTTTTACCAAATCTCTGTCAGCTGCTTCTGTATTAGGACTAGTTTTTAGAACTAATTTTTAGTAGATGTGAGACCACTGAACATTTAGGGGGAAACTATGAAATGAGGAAGTTTTCAGGGTTGATGCATCCTTGCTTTGCAAGCACTTTCCCCTCTTCTGCAGAAGAGTGGCAGCACAGGAGCACTGTGAATGCTTATGAACATTCAGCACATGGACATACTGATGTCACTGGGGAATCCACTTTGTAGATATCATTTAGTTCCCATATTTCATAATGAGAGTACCTCTAATTCTCTTACCATTCCAGCTAGTCATGACAATTGTAGCACAACCCAAATCCTGAATTATGTCCTCCTAAAGCTCCTATATTTCTTTACCTTCCTGGAGAATGTCTGTCCTGTTGAGTCTTTCAACTAGTGTGTTTTCATCTCCTTCCTGTAATCACATGTAAAAATACTTGATGGTGCTGTAGCTTTGTTTACTGGTAACTTTATATTTTGATTAGCAGATCTGATTATTGCAACATTTTAGAAATAACCTTTTTGATCTCAGCAGTCATTACTTACGTAAAATCTTAATTAAGACCTGGAGTATCTTTCTGCTCTCACTGATCCTTCTCAATTTATTCAGGGTACTTCTGAAGATGAAGATGATGACTTTTTGAAAGGAGAAACCCCTCAAAATGATGGTGTGGTTGGAATTGCTCCAAATTCTTACGAGACAAATACCCGGAGCCCGCTGAGCAGCATTGGCTCCCCTCCCGACTGTTATGTGCCGTACCCTCAGTGACATGGAGAAGTGAAAAGGTTGAAAATTGTGTGCAATGTTTTGCTCTGTAAAGAGACTTTAGTTCAACTTTCCAAACTGGCAAATGCTGAAATAACTACATTTAAGAAAACATACTGTTTCTTAATCATATTTCTATAGATATGTTATGATAAAGTCGTATGTTGCTAGAAAAGCTTAGAGAATAAATAGGGTGATATTTTACAAATTTCACATTGAAATGGCTTTTATGACTGAAGAATTTTCATAATTTTCCTGACTTAAAAAAACTTTGTTTACTAATTTTCTCTATGAGGTTTTGTATATCAGGGTGAATATCTGGTCTGTCTTCCTACTGATCTGTGCGGGGACCAGAATTCAGAATTGTCAGTATTCGAACTCTTCTGTTTTTAAGCTGGTTTCAGAGTTATGGTATGATCCCATGACAGGGGAACCATGGATCAAGTGTGACACTGATTTTTTTGCCCATATTTTGTAAGCTTTTCCTATCTGCAGAACAGTATTTGGTAAAGGCACTTCGTAGTGGGCAATGTATTCAGGCAAATAATAATAATCTGTAGCTGACACACAACTTTCCCAGCTATTGAAGTTCAGACTTAAGAAACTGATGGTTGTTGGAAGTGTTGAAAATGGTGGAGTAGCTGAATGTATGATTTGTAGATAGTTTTCTTGAGGTGCTTATGAAGCAGTTGGAGACAGGTATTTATTTCCAGGATTTAAGTTTATATGTGAATACTAAAAATACAGAAAAAGAAACCTTCCCTTGTAGAAAGGAAGTGATGGTGTTGCTGATGTTCTTCTGTCGTCCACACATCAGTGTAGAGTTTCTCTGCAGAGGTTCCTTGTCTTTTGATGGTTGTTGGCTTTCTGAGTAAGAACATAAAGAGTGAGGAAAAAATTAAGTGTTATTTGTGTAACATTTAGTTGAAAATGTTCTGCATTTGAGACTGAACTCTAACTGCCCTTCTTCAGAATCTGAATCTGAAGGCTTTGAAGACAGCATTTTTATTCAGAACCTTGGAAGATTGATGTAAACTGCAGCTCTTACAGCTTTGAAAAAACACATCCCTGTGTAACTAAGGATCTGTGCGCGTGCTTTGCTTCTCAAAGTGAGGATGTTTGTTCTGACAGGCTGCAAAATGAGTTCTGGGGATGATACTGCAAAATGCATTGGTGGATCTGTTCATTGCTGGATAAATAGAGGTGGTTTTGTTTTTCAGTTGAGTCCTCTTTCCTGTCAGTCCTGAGTAATAAACAATAGATTGCCATCTGAAATAATTGCATTCTCTCCTGGCATGGAAGAGCCTTTCCCAGCTCAGCATGAAGGAAAACATCCTTTGACAGCTGCTGTCTTCTCTTCTTTCACTGTCACATCTTTAGCAACTTGGTCAGCCACTTACTATGAAATGAGTCTGTGTAAAACTCCCCAAGTTGTAATACTAGGAGTGTGATTCAGGAACTTCACATGTCAGTAGTGAAACAAGAAAGATGTAGGTGACGTGAGGTATAACAAAGAATGTGCAGACATTGAATGGTCTCTGCTGGAGTTGCACGTATTTTTGTACACGCATAACATTTGTGCACCAAAGAGGCTTGCTTAAAACAAAGGTTCAGTTGGGAGCTGCAGAGTGTCCCTGTAGCCTCTTCGGTGACAGATCATTTCTTTACAGGTGAAAAGACAGGTGAGCTGGCAGGGGCTGGCATTTGGACATTGTTCTGTGAATACCAGCTGTACTCAGAGGAGTGTTGATTGCGGGGTGAAATCTTGCCTTACCTCAGAAATACAGTATAGTATTTCAAAGCCAGTATCTACTATAGCTTTACTTTTGTGAATAAGGGATGGGAGAGGCAGAGCTGGGGTGC